>JARQOC010000002.1:334138553-334223553 GCA_033576535.1 Allobates femoralis | reverse complement strand
TACAGTATGTACAGCGATCTCTACTATAAGTGTTATGATAAAGGAAAGGGGCTTTTTAGACCTAATAGTTTAAACATGAGAGGCTTCCAATTATGAGGGTTCATCTATACACTAATGTGGCATATGGTGAATGAATTATGAATAGAGATTCTAAAGCACATAATAGCACAGGATTTTGGTGTATTAGTATAGGAATGTTATAATGACATGTATTTATGAAATAATTAGAATAATTGACGTAATGTAAACAAGAGCTATAAAGAGGAAGGAGTATTGTTCAGTGATTGCAGGAATAAGGGCGTGGGTGCCTGAAACGTCGCCATTGTACCTTTTTGCAAGCTGGAATAAACACCATTGAACGTCTCCAAGGGA
Organism: Allobates femoralis; assembly: GCA_033576535.1. Classification (NCBI taxonomy): domain Eukaryota; kingdom Metazoa; phylum Chordata; class Amphibia; order Anura; family Aromobatidae; genus Allobates; species Allobates femoralis. Next base: position 334,223,181 of record JARQOC010000002.1, on the reverse strand, counting down.
GTGCTGCGATTTTTTGTATGTATATTGGAACACTTTGAGGATTGTGGGATCGCTCTGCACCCAGGACAACCAGCAAAACCTGCTGCTCCATTTTTTATACTATTTACATAGATAGATAGATAGATAGATAGATATAGATAGATATAGATATAGATAGATAGATATAGATAGATAGATAGAAATAGATACATAGATAGATAGATATAGATAGATAGATAGATATAGATAGATAGAAAGATACATAGATAGATAGATAGATAGATATGAATAAGCAAAGTAAGGAGCAGCGTGTAATGCTGGTATAGTGCAGAGTGCAAAGCGTCCCTGAGGCTCCTTCCAGCCTCTATAATACATACAGTTTATAAACGGGTCACAGCACTTCTTTCCAATGCAATAGATGTTTATTCCAGCCTGGCACAGATGGCAACGTTTCGAGCCTGTCAGCTCTTTTTCCAGCCTCTTTCCAGGCTGGAAAAAGAGCTGACAGGCTTGAAAAGTTGCCATCTGTGCCAGGCTGGAATAAACATCTATTGCATTGGAAAGAAGTGCTGTGACCCGTTTATAAACTGTAGATAGATAGATAGATAGATAGATAGATAGAAATAGATACATAGATAGAAATAGATAGATATAGATAGATAGAAAGAAATAGATACATAGATAGATATATAGTTTAGAAAAGCTGCACAGCACTCAGCAGACCAGTGTGAACTGGTGCAAGCATAGGACGCAGAGATTAAACAAACTAAGTAAAAGTCCATGCAGCACACAGCTACCACCAATGATGCACAGTGCTAACAAGCCATATGTGTTTGAGGAAAAAATTCAAAAACGTACGTTTTTTCAAAAAACTCAAATAATCTTTCTTTTAATCTGGAGTTCTTAGTACATACATTGGCCAATGTCTGCTTGCTCATCAACTACGACAAAGTGACTCCAGGTATGATGAGCCCTATCTGACATCCCTGCCCTCCTTGTCCACCCCCCACCTCGCGGTGGGCAGGCACCATCTATACCCTCCATCACCTGTAGGTTTAATGAAGGTGCAATTACATTGCAGCAAAGGAGTCTGGCATTGTGCATCATTGGTGGTAGCTGTGTGCTGCATGGACTTTTACTTAGTTTGTTTAATCTCTGCGTCCTATGCTTGCACCAGTTCACACTGGTCTGCTGAGTGCTGTGCAGCTTTTCTAAACTATATATTATATGGAGTTGCAGACTCCTTTGCTGCAATGTAATTGCACCCTCATTAAACCTACAGGTGATGGAGGGTATAGATGGTGCCTGCCCACCGCGAGGTGGGGGGTGGACAAGGAGGGCAGGGATGTCAGATAGGGCTCATCATACCTGGAGTCACTTTGTCGTAGTTGATGAGCAAGCAGACATTGGCCAATGTATGTACTAAGAACTCCAGATTAAAAGAAAGATTATTTGAGTTTTTTGAAAAAACGTACGTTTTTGAATTTTTTCCTCAAACACATATGGCTTGTTAGCACTGTGCATCATTGGTGGTAGCTGTGTGCTGCATGGACTTTTACTTAGTTTACATAGATAGATAGATAGAAATAGATACATAGATAGATAGATAGATAGATAGATATAGATAGATAGATAGATAGATAGATATATAGATAGATAGATAGATAGATAGAAATACATAGAAAGAAATAGATACATAGATAGATAGATAGATAGATAGATAGAAATAGATACATAGATAGATAGATAACAAGAAAAATACTGCACAGCACTTAAAGACAAATATGAACTGGTGCTAGCAAAGCTGCAGGGTTATATAATATGAAAAAGATCCTTGCAGCACACAGCTACTACCAATGATGTACATAAGCTACTAGCTATATATATTTGAGGAAAAAGTTTAAAAACTTAAATTTTTTTCAAAAAACTCAAAAATCTCCAATTTTTTATTTAATTCTGAAGTTCTCGGTACACACATTGGCCAATGTCTGTTTGCTCATCAACTGCAACAAAGTGACTTCAGGTCTGAAGAGTCCTACTCTGATATCCCTATCCTCCTTGTCCACCCCCCCACTTCTCAGTGGGCAGACTCCATCTAGACCCTCGATCACCTGTAGGTAATGAGGGTGCACATTGCAGCAAGGAGCCTGCAACTCCATATGATAAATAACAAGAAAAAGAACTGCACAGCACTCAAAGACAAATGTGAACTGGTGCTAGCAAAGACGCAGGGTCATATAATGTGAAAAAATTCTTGCAGCACACAGCTACCAATTAGAATAGCGCCTCACTTCCCATAGAGATATAATGGACGACTTTGAGTTTCAAATTTCCCGCTTAAGTGAGGCGCTATGCTGATTGGTCGCTGTGTGCTGCGCCGACCAATCAGCATAGCGCCTCACTTCCCATAGAGATACATAGCGGTGTTTCAAGCGAAGTATAGCCGGGCCCTTGGTTCTAGTTTCGGCCACGGGTCTCGGCTTTCGTCGGTCGTCGCCGGGGCGGGAGACTCGCAATGGCCGCTTCGCGTGCGCGAACAAAGCCACGAACAAAGCCACGGAAGGAGCGCCATATGCGACGGAAGTCGCTACGGCAATTATATAATAGATATATATATATACTGTATATATCTAATATATAAAGCTGAATGTGTGTGTGTATGTGTTTATGTGTGTATGTGTGTGTATATCCGGGATTGGCATCTACACCGTCGCAACTACAGCCACAAAATTTTGCACACTCACACGTCTGGACCCCGGGAGCGTCATAGGCTATGTTGTGAGGCGAAATTTTAACCCCGCTCATTCCAATTCATCAAACAATTTTGTCCCTATCTACATAATGGGGAAAAAGTGACAGTTACCAGTTGACAGTTGTGAATGAGAGGAGCTTAATGACCGCGCCAACGACTAACAGCATATTCCAGCATATAGTCACTAAGGTGGGGCCCTGACATGGAATATTCACCACGCACGGGGACATGTATACACACCACACGCACACAAAGAGTAACAGCAAGTGTATAGTCACTAAGGTGCAGACCCAACATTGGAGACTCAGCACACACCCGAACACACACACACACACCACAGAGAGACAGACACAACACAGAGACACACACTCACACATCCCATGGGCACACACACACACCCTATAGTGACACATGCACTCACCCCACAGAGACACACACGCCACAAAGAGACACACACAATACAGAGACATGCATACACACCACACAGACCCCCCCACAGGGACACACACACATACCCACCCTATAGCGACACATGCACTCACCCCACAGGGACACACACACACACACACCATAAAGAGACACACACAACACAGAGATACACACACCACACAGACCCCCCCCCACAGGGACACACACATACACACCCTATAGGGACACATGCACTCACCCCACAGGGACACACACACCACACAGACAGACACAGATGTGCACAAATTGCCTCACACAACTCGCCTTATACGTGTGCTATCTTTAATTTTCAAAAATAAACATCTCATTAAAAACAGCCAATGTGCAACACATGTGCCATACAGGGAATTAAGGCAGATCACAAGAGCTGTCTACTATGTGTATGTGTGAGGTAACATATACTGCCCAGCCGGGGGAGGGTTTATTGTTGGCTGGAGATTTATTAGGCTGCCTATAGCAACCAATCACAGCTCAGCTTCTGTTTTCCTACAGGTCATTAATACAACATGTTCCATTCTATTTTGTTATAGCTAACATCAGTTATTTATTAACCCGGGCGTAGCCTGGTACTACAGCTAGTATATATATATATTCCACCTATAAGAAACTATGATAATTTTGGATTAGACTACGCAGTAACTAATGTGACCTTTTACCAGGAAGAGACATCTACAGTAGAAGTGGATTTCTGCTCACTGGTAAAAGATAGGAGAATGCAGTTAAATTAACATGGGTGATAAGTATGTGTGTCTACCCACCTCAATAACTCCGGCTTCTATCTGCTGTAAGGATTGGACCTTCGCCAATTGGAATATAGGGGCAGATCATGGGTATATTGGGGTGGGATAAATCCTAACACTAAACTAAAGATTTAAGATTATAAATAAGACTAGTTAAGAATGTATCACCAATGTTAATTGCAATAAACTCCCAATCACATTAGAGAAAACTGTCCCCAGAGATGAATGGTTATATGCAATAGGAGCTTATGTGTTCAAATTATTTTTATTCAAGTTTCAATAAATCAAGTACAAAGTATAATAATCAAATACAGTCGTACAGCAAACTGATAAGAAGTAGAGAAGTCAAAGGTATAATATGAAGAGATTACCTTATTACAATCAATTTCATCAAATACAGAACACCAAAAGAGAACAATGAAAATAAACAGTGAAACAAAGAATTACACATCTCCAAATAATACTTTGGGAAGTAATTACGAAATAGTATAACTAAAGGCAATCAATACTAAGGACCAAGAATCTCAAGCTAAATCAAGTTATGAAGAACTGCAAGTTATGAAGAACTGCTCTTCAGCAGATAAACATAAGGGAGAAAGGAAAGGAAATGAAGGAGGGGGAAAGGTAGCTATAGACACTTACTATAGTACAAGCTATAGACAATGAGTCCATCATACAGTCCAATGGTGAAGCCTAGAGAAAGTTATTTGGGGGTATATTGGCTGACTTTAAGAACGGAGATGGAAATTTTATATTCCACAATGGCCATTTCTTCTGATATTTGGTTTGTAGGCCATTTCTAATAGCGTATGAATATTCAAAAGAATTATGAGATGCAATTCTGTCTATGACATCCTGTATAGATGGGACTGTAGACTCTCTCCAAAGTGAGGCAATCATATTTTTTTGCCGTTAAAAGAATATGAATCGTAAGTGGCCTTATACGTTTTGGAAGATAATCCAACCCAACCAAAATTAACACTAACTCAGGAGATAGAAGAACCTCAATTCCAGAAATATCTTTAATTAGATGCCTTATGTCTCTCCAAAATTTTTTAAGGAATTGACATCCCCAGAACACACGAGTCAGATCAGCAGTTTGGTTACAGTTCCTCCAGCACATCGGCGAGTTGAGTGAATTAAACTTATTGAGCTTCAACGGAGTAGGATACCATCTTGAATACAATTTAAATTGGGTCTCAATAAGGGAGATGCACGGTACCTGTGAATACATAAGATCAAAGGACTTGCCAAGTTGTTCAGTATTTATAGAGATGTTCAGGTCTTTCTCCCAGGCTACTACATTTGAAGATTTCACATAGACCGAATCTAGGTTAATGTCCTGATATATGTTTTTCAACTTCCAAAAAAAGGTACTCTGCGGGAACTTCAAAAGTTGTGTCACATTGTGAGGAAGAGAGAATACCAGTTTATGGCTCAACAGAATGCGATGAATCTCCTCCCAGGTTTTAACTTCTATGTCTCCCAGACCATAAGTGTTTTGTAGGACCGCAAAGGGAATCAACCCTCCTCTGCCATCCAAGATGTTAGATATAAAACCAATCCCATGGTCTTTCCAGGATTTAAGTTTCAGGTTTGCAGAAATATAGTCTAATATATCAATTGGGATCCAAGTAGGTGGATGAGGTTGAAAGCTTTTCAATGATTTGGAAACAAACAATCTCCAGGATTGAATAGAGGCTTTCACTAACGTTTCTTTCGGAAGAGGTTTGTTTTTATCACAAAGGAAGGAAAGAAGCTGTGGACCAAGGCCTCCCCTTAGCATATTTTTATCTTCAAGAGTAAGCCAACTTGGTCTATCGCCTGTCTCCCACCATGATTGACTCAGTTTTATGATAGGGGAGTGATGATATGCGGTGAGGTTGGGAACAGCCAGGCCTCCTCTAGACCTCCCTTTCTCCAGGGTAGTCTTAGCCACTCTTGGTTTTTTCTTATCCCAAATGAATCTCGTCAGTTGAGTTTGTAATTTTGCCATCCATTGTCTGGACACAGGTAGGGGTACAGAACGAAAAATGTAGAGAAGTTTCGGTAAGATAAACATTTTAAATGAGTTTATTCTTCCCAACCATGAAATATCAATTTTGGAAATATGAAGAACATCGTCCTGAATGACTTTGTAGATATAATTAAGATTAACGTCTACAATCTTAGATAGGGATTTGGTCAAATAAATACCTAAATATTTTATAGATTCTTTTTCCCACCAGAGAGAGTGTTCGCATTTTAACAAGTCAAGGAGGTCCTGATCTATATTTAAGTGTAACACCTGAGTCTTTTTCAAATTGATCTTATAATGGGAAATTCGAGAAAATTTATCAATTGTGTCAAGGAGATATCGTAAAGAATTTATGGGATCAGTCAAAGTTACCAGGATATCGTCAGCGAATAAACTAATCTTAAATTGTCTCATAGAAATGGGAATGCCTTTTATCAAAGGATGAGTACGTATTTTTTCCGCTAATGGCTCAATAAAGAGGTTAAAGAGAGAAGGGGAAAGGGGACAACCTTGACGTGTACCATTCGTTAGCAAGATGTCTTTTGACAAAAAGTTGTTATGATTTTCGCACTTGGATTAGAATAAAGCGAATGAATTAAGTTAGTTATATTACCCCCAAAGCCAAACCTCCTCAAAACCTCAAAGAGGAACCCCCAGTGGACTTTGTTGAACGCTTTCTCCGCGTCGACAGCGACCACTAGGGTTGGAGTCCCAGTTCTCTCTATAAAATCTATTAAATTTAACGCCCGTCTCGTAGCATCCGATGTTCCCCTTTCCTGAACGAAACCCACTTGATCCCCGTGGAGGAGTGTCGAGATAACTTGTTTTAGTCTGTTATTTAAAGTTTTAGTAATAATTTTTAGATCTGAATTCAGGAGCGATATGGGTCTATAGTTAGCTACATTCTCAGTATCACCCTTATCTTTTGAGATAACCGTAATCACGGCTTCTTGCATTTCCTTGGGAAGACTACTCTGGTCAGTAGTGAGGAAATTTATTAACCTAGTTAAATATGGGACAAGGATATCTTTAAAGGCAATATAGTATTCTTCTGTAACCCGTCAGGCCCGGGAGACTTAAATTTCTTTAGGGACGCAATAGTATCAGAGATTTCAGCTTCAGTGTAGGGTAAGTTTAGGAATTTTAACTGGTCAGATGTCAAAGAAGGATGTTGAATAGAGTCTAAAAATGAAGCCATTTCCACAGCACAGGGATCAACTTCCCCGGGCTCCTTTCCTAAGTTATATACTTCTTGTAATAAACCTCAAAGGCATCTGAAATTTCCGCAGGGGATTTGACTATAGAATTATGTTTATTCCTGATCTGTAGAATTCTCATTTTGGCCCTTCGTATTTTTATCAATTTGGCAAAAGTTTGGAGGGTTTGTTGGTACAATTATAAAAATTATATTTAGTAATGTGGGAAACCTTATCAAATTCGCAGTTAAAAGGGATTTTAGTTCAACCCTAAATTTAAGAATGTCACCAAAGATGGAGTTATTCTTGGTCCGAATCACCTCCGATTCCAAGTCTTTAATCTTACTTATGATGGAAGCCGTATCTTTGTTAATTTTCTTTTTAGGAGAGAATTTAATTGAATTAGATGACCTCTAATCAGTGCCTTATGGGCAGTCCATAAAGTTGGAATAGGCATATCTCCCAAATCATTTTCTTTAGAGTAATAATGTAATATACTTGAATTTTGGATTTATAATCTGGATGGTGGTATAGAAAAGAATTTGCTCTCCAGAGTTTCCGCCCACTATAAGAAGCCCCATCTGTAGTAACGAAGATTATCGGAGAGTGATCCGACCAAGATATAGGAAGTATTTCTATTGATTTAATCTTCTGCAAGGAATTGATATCTGTCAAAACCAGATCTATCCTAGCAAAGGATTTATGCGAGTCAGAAAAATGAGTAAATTCTACAGATGACGAGTTAATGCACCGGAATGCATCATAGAATTCCTCTGGTTAAATAATGGATCAAGCTGGACATTGGTATTCCTGGCTTTATTGGAAGAGTCAAACATAGCATTAGGAACTGCGTTAAAAAGTCCCAAATGGATTGCCTGCGTATGTGGGAGAGTTGATCAGTTTCTACAAACTGAAATTCGACTTGTCAACTATAATTCACAATGTTGACGGATACCCATGTATTACATCGGACCCACAGTATACAGCCCTCATCACCCTATGACCGTCATAGTCTTCAATTTTAAGGTACCCTAATCAGAGGCAACTCCAGATTCCTGCTTAGACGGGAACAGAGATAGTGAGGAAATTGTTTATGTAGATTTGGTGGATTTCTAGGCAAAATTTTAGTTCCTGAAGTGCGGCGGGCAAATCTTGGATGCTGCAAGTGTCTTTCCATGCATGGAACCGGTTGTTGAGAGGGGTATTTAACCCATGGACATTTACGGGACAGGCATGGGTGTCATGCCGCTCATGATTAAAAATGTACGTACGCTAGGCTGAATGAATAAGGAAGTGTGACGGAGAGGAAGAGAGATAGGAGCGAAACTAACTACTACATGTGGAAACAAACCATTAAAGAAGCCAAACGATAACACGGTCATCTTAGACTATGTAAGTAAATACTATAGGAAGGGTAAGGGAAGCCGTTATCACTTCCTCAAGCTAATGTTGGCCATTGTGTATTGACCTAAATCTTTAAACAAACAGAACTAAGACCCTCAGTATTGTTGTTGTTTGTGACAAAGTTACCATAGTATCGTCAATAACAAAGATTTCGTTTGTATGGAAATAATGAGGTGGTATGCACCCCATCTTACAAACTCCAGCAGTAATCTCCGCAGGAAAGCCCCACATCCTTCTTAGAAAACTGAGATTTATGGAAGGTGGAGCTAGGATTTATTACTTTAAGAGAAGTTAGTACTTTATCCTGGTTGATAAACTGAATATATCACATCCCACGTCGTCCAAAGATGGACTTTTGGCAATCCTATAGCCTATTCAAAAAACAATAGTTTCCATGAGGACACATTCTAGTGAAGCATTTCACGAATTATTAAGTCAGTGCTTACTTCCTTAATTCAGTTACCTGTAGGTCTCCTTCTTTCCACCACCGACATTTAATTCTTACCTGTCTTAGATTTCTGAGCCAATGAACCCTTTAACTCCTTAATGCTCTGGTTTTTCTGCTTAAACTTGGCACAAGTATACTCATCAATGTGTATACAAATTTTAAAATCGGCAAAACTTGACCAATGAAATCCTCTTCTGAAGTTGTCCTCTCAATTGAGAAGGCTATGTCTACCCATAGGTCTTCATTTCCTACACAGGGCCGTTGGAGGTCCACTAAAGTCATAATCTTCCGAAAATTCGACTCATGCTGATCGATAAGTCCATCTTTCTTGGAGTATCCTGGGTAGTGCATAAATCAAGTGTGATTCCATCCCTTTACATAAGTCCCTGGAAAGGATCTATTCGGCCCAATTGTGCGGATTAGCCGAGAAGGTAAGTGTGACCTCTACCTACCAAGAAAACAGATTAGAGCACTGGAATATGCACAATAACAAGTATACACCACCAACATCACTGATCCCATTAAAGATAGCTAGTGACTCCCACACTAAACCTGTACAACTCGATTACTTGAGGACTCCGGGAACGCCGGCAGAATATCCGGATTAAGGGTCTCCCTGAATCTGTGGCCAATGAAGCACTAGAAAAGGCTGGAGTGGAGATCTTTAAAGACTTACTTTCTGAACATGACCCTCAGACATTGAATTGGTGCGGGTCCATAGAGCCCTACGACCTAAACCACAACAAGGAGAGGCTCCCCGACATGTGCTATGCCGTTTCCTGGACTATCGTGTAAAGAACCTAGTTCTCCGCAGAGCACTGGGAACGACAGGAGATAACCTATGAAGGTACCCGAATCCAATTGTTCCAAGATCTGTCGGCCATCACCTTGAAAAACGATGGCTACTGAAACCCTTTACAAATGCAATCCTACAGAAGGGACATCGCTTTCGCTGGCTCTTCCCGTTTGGGATCTTTGTAACGGCGGTATGGGCAGGGAATCACCATCAGAACCTCCGCAGATCTGAAAGCGGCCTGTGAGACTCTGGACATATCTCTTGACAAATTCCCGGATTTGGAAGCTTTCCACTCAGCCTCAAAGATACAACCCATCCTAGGTCCTACGCCTTGGCAACAGGCAACCCCGAAATCGCAACGAATTAAAAGGAAGATCGCTAAATCACCATCCGCCAAGGACCCGGACGATGCCACCTGAGCTATATCCGGGAAGAATAGCGCCTAACACTGACAAAGTGGAGTCAACCATAGGCTGATTGACATTGATCTTATGTCTCTCTTTATTACATAATATTTTATTTTAATTTTTTTTTTATTTTTTTTCTTTACTAGCCTTACCCAGGTTCACCCTACATTTATTCGCGCTCTACTAACGCGTTTTTGCCATGGTAGAGAGCTGTTATTGTTCATGTTATTCTCTCAGCCTTATGGCGACATTTGGGAGCAGGGAAACATATACCTTCTGTTTTCCGGAGGTCATTGCAGAGCCATAACCCTCTCCTACCAAATTCTCAAGCATAACTTCTACTATTTGATATGTATAATGCAGTTGCTTGCGTTAATTTCGTTTTGTACTAACCCCTCGAATTGGTTATCAATAGTCCAAACAACTATGTTGAACTTTATATTGGTTCATACTGTTCTACTATGTTTGTTAAATGTGACTTTTACATTCTCTTCTCTCCTTCTATCTAGGACTTCTTTCTTTTCTGATTCTTTTTCCCTATCTTCGCTCTCTACCCATCCCCTGCCCCTATTAGGCACGGAGCACGACCCAGATTCAGGGATGTCAGCCGATCGCCAAGTACTACAACATGCCTGACACCGGTAAGAATATTACGTTTGCAACAATTAATGCTCATGGTCTTAATTCACCCGCCTCACGACACCAGACTCTGCATAGACTACGAAAGCAGAAAGCAGATATTCTTTTCTTTCAGGAAACCCATTTTAAGCCCAACAAAATCCCGAATTTTGAGCGGTGCCAATATAAACACCTGGTACCATGCCACCTCCACTCAGTCAGGATCAAGGGGCGTATCCATAGCACTACTCTCTGGGGTCTTATTCCAACACCGAGAATCTCTGGTAGATCCTTTGGGACGCTATATCTGTGTGAAGGGCCTCCTTAATGGTTCATTGACAACCCTATGCAGTGTATATGCACCTAACAAAAAACTCTTAAAATGGTTGGTTTCTACTCTAAAAAAAATAGAGAACTTTAGAGAGGGTACCCTGATTGTGGGTGGGATCTGAATATAGCGCTTGAGCCAATGTTGGATACATCTAAACGAAAGAGCACATATACGCCCAGAGATCTGGCTAAGATACGGGCTATTCTAACTTCAATGCATCTACTTGACTCTTGGCGCTATATGCACCCGACCACACGCGACTATACTTTTTATTCCAACCCCCATAAGTCTTACACCGCATTGACTATATTCTGATACCTAGGTTATGCCTGTCGCGGATATCTGAAGCGAACATAATTCCCAATGTATATTCTGACCATAATATAGTACTAATCTCAATGTCCCACCTCTGAGACAGACCTGAAATCCAGATCCTGGCGACTCAACGACTCCCTACTTGACTCCCCTACGACGCGGAAACGTATTACAGACGCACTTCACCATTACTTCCAACTCAACGATACACATGAGACATCTCCCCAAATTCTTTGGGAAGCCCACAAGACAGTGTTGAGAGGTGAACTTATCTCCATTGCGTCATATCATAATAAAAAACGACATCAGGAGGTTCAAACACTTTATGATGAAATCTCTTGCTTGGAGACGGACCATAAAAATACTTCTGACCGTACAGTCTTGGATACTCTTTCCAATTTGAGGCAGAAATTGAGAGACATCCTCAATGTCAGATCAGCTAAATTGTACGCCTCCTGGAAAAATAGAATGTATGCGCATGGAGATAGGGCCTCCAAGTTCCTCCTGAAACACCTACGTAAGCGGCAAGCCCGCACTCTACTTCACTCTATTACTAATTCACAGGGCTAACAGCTTGCAACCCATCACACATAGAAACGGCCTTTTTGGACTATTACTCCGGGCTATATAATCTCAGACCCGCGGACACGCAGGCTCTTAAGGAACAGAGGCGCCTGGACACCTCCCACTTCTTGACACGACTGAATCTCCCCACGTTAACGTCAGACCAACGACAGTCACTGACCTGTCCATTCACCATGAATGACCTCCAGTCCACCCTGTCGAAGTGTCCCACGGGCAAATCTCCAGGCCCCGACGGATTCACGGCCCACTACTACAAAACGTTTGCACCCCTTCTGCTACCACGTCTCTTGAAGGTTTGTAACGAGGCATTTGAGGGCAAGCCCCTCCCGCAACAAATGCTAGAAGCAAAAATATCCTTGATACATAAAGAAGGTAAAGACCCCAACTCATGCAGTAATTACAGGTCAATTTCACTGTTAAATGTTGATTTGAAACTTTTGGCCAGTATGATAGCTCATAGGATAAGGGATCTTTTGCCCTCACTGATCTCGTTGAGTCAATCTGGCTTCGTGGGCGGAAGGGAAGGCAAAGATAACGCACATAAAATACTACATATCCTTCAATATGTGAAATCCCGCCATCAACCCTTAGTGTTAGTGGGCACGGACGCGGAGAAGGCCTTCGACAGGGTGGATTGGACCTATCTGGAGGTGACGTTACTGCATTTCGGGTTCCCCCCATCGCTAGTTGGCACCATTATGGCCATGTATCATAATCCGACGGCCCGTATTCAGATCAATGACACGTTGACGAAGCCCTTTATAATACATAATGGCACTAGACAGGGCTGCCCACTATCTCCGCTTCTGTTCGTCCTGGCTATGGAACCCTTACTGATTGCTATTCAGGAACATCGAGATATAGAGGGCGTTCAGATCAATAAAATCTCATTTCAAATCTGCTGCGTTTGCAGACGACCTCCTCGTGTTCCTCACAAAACCTCTGATTGGGTTCCCTGCCTTGATAGCACTAGTGGAGCAATACGGCAGCATTTCTAATTTTAAAATCAATATGTCCAAGTCTGAAGCGTTAGACTTTCGCATCCCCCATCACACACTCTTGACCTTGCAAAACTCATATCCCTTCCACTGGCCCAAGACACACATAACATACCTCGGGTGAAGTTGGGGCGCACAGATTCTGATTTATTCAAGCTGAACTTCCCCCTCTGCTCACTTCCACGTCAACGCTCATTATGCAATGGGAGAGATGCTTACCTCTCGTGGATGGGGAGGAAAAACATTATGAAGAGCTTGATATTGCCAAAATTTACCTATCTATTCCAAATGCTCCCCATACACATCCCGGCGTCCTATCTCCATAAAGTGAACTCCCTTTTCTCCAAATATATATGGAAGACCAGGAGACCGCGCGTGGGATACCGTACACTTACCCTCCCAAAATCAGCAGGGGGCATGGGTGGCCGGACATCAGGCTCTACTATAAGGCAGCAATCCTGACGAGAACGGTAGACATAATTCGAGGGAATACGGAAAAGCAGTGGATAGAGATTGAAGAGGCACTTGCTCCCCTACCCCTCAGAGCGCTATTCCTAATGCACTCCAATATCCGAACTGAACGTATAGTGAATCCCCATACTAAAAACACCCTTAAACTCTGGCGTGACTCAATAGACGCTCTAGCCCCGCCATTATCACCCCTTTTGTCGCTATCTGACATTCTAGCACTCTCTACATCGACTCCGACCGGACATTCCAAGACCCCTAAATACTCTGGTATTTCCTTAGACCACCTTCTCCGAGATGGTGCCCTTCTCCCCTTCCAAGACTTGCAAAGGCACCCGGACTTGACAACTTTAACCTTCATCGCCTATAACTCAATTAAAACCCTCCTGCGTCGTCACCTTAAAAGCGGCGATCTGAACAGACCTATGACAGTATATGAGACACTTTGTGCTAGAACCGCTAGACCCGCGAAAATTTTCTCACAACTCTATCAATTACTTTTACTGTCCAACTGCTGTCACAAACGAGCGTATATTTCCCTATGGGAAAGAGATCTAGGATACACCTTCACGAAAGAACAGATTTCGCGCATATATGGAGCCTCTCATGGACCCACCCAATGTGTTCGAGCACAAGAAAATTCATATAAAATAATAACGAGATGGTACTATGATCCCCTTAAATGCCAGAGATGGGGGCTCCATCCAAGGCTGAGTGCTGGAGGTGTGGTGCCGAAAATGGAAACTACTTCCACATCTGGTGGCAATGTCCTGTCATATTTTCATTTTGGCAAATAACTGAAAAACTGATTACTCTGGTTCTAGGAGAAAGGGTGCAATTATCTCCAGAGACAACCTTACTAAATCTCAGGCTATGGCCTACAAAGAAATATACATCAATCTTGGCCCAGAATATGATTGCAGTGGCCAAACTCCTAATACCGGTATATTGGCGCTCGGCTGAGGTCCCTTCGCTCCAACAGCTCCACACTAAAGTTCACCAGTTGTACCTTGTTGCAGAAACGGTGTCCTATGTGAACCACACTCGAGCTTCTTTCTTAGAAACCTGGTCACCCTGGATCAGATACAGTTCGACACCCTAACTTGATATCACCGAACATTGCTATTCAATCTGATGGATGTCCCGTGTCCTAACCTACCCACCCCACACCCCTCTCTTTCCTCTTTCGTTCCTATCTCCTTACTTCTCTCTTGACTCTTATCTTTAACTGCCCCCCCTCAAGCGAAGCGGCTTGACTTTATTTCTACTCTCTTTAACGTTTTTAGATTTTAATTTATTAATGATAGCCAACAATGTGCACTTCTTACAGTGCGGTTGATGTTTGCGGCTCTCTGTGAGACACTGGATTGGCTCACGACCACTCCCACCTTTGGGACAGTGTTGCCGGGTGCGCTCCGCCTCTCCCCATCACTTCCAACGCTCTGGGGGCTGTGGAGCGTGATCGCACAATACAGGACCAATAACACCTTTGAACTGTCTCGGAGTGTTGCTTATATGGCCGTTAATTGTACGTCAGTATTCCAGTCATATCACTGGATTCTCTTCCTCTGAACATGTACTCATACTATACTGTTGAAAAATGTTGATTTACTGTCTATTACACTGTACTGCAAAGCGTTAATAAAAAGAATTTTGAAAAGAAAAAGGAACCGCGTTAAAGTCCCCAAAAATGAAGAGGTTGCCTTTCTTATGATCGTGGATAGTCCTGAACAGTTTTTTTAAAAATGAAATTTGACCTTTGTTAGGAGCGTATAAATTCACAAGTGTGTGAGGAGTATCATTTATTTTACATATCAGGATAAGATATCGGCCCTCATCATCTCTATGGACCTCAAGTTCTTCAAATTTAAGAGTATCCCTAATCAGAATGGCAACTCCAGATTTTTTTCTTGTTAGAGGAGAAATAGATATGAGGAAATTGTTTATTCGTAAATTTTGGTGGATTTTCTAGGTAAAATTTAGTTTCCTGAAGTCCTGCCAAATCAATTTGATGTCTTGCAAGTTCTTTCCATACATGGAACCTTTTTTGAGGGGTATTTAACCCATGGACATTTAGTGAAAGGTATCTGGTGGTCATTGTCTCAATGAAAAATTAAACATGTACGTAAGCTAGCTGCAATGAAAGTATGAAGTTGAGGAAGTGTGAGGGAGAGGGAAGGGAGAGAATTAGGAGGGAAACTAAACTACTACAGGTAGGTGAAGAAGCAAACTATTAAATGAAGCAAACTATAACACAGAATGTAACTAGTAATAAGAAACTATGTAAGTATCAATACTATAAGGAAGGGTTCAAGGGAAACCGTTATTCAACTTCCTGCAAGGCTAATGTTTTGGCCATTGTGCCTAATTGGACCTTAAATCTTTAAAGTGTCAAACTGAGCTACCTAAGACCCATCAAGTATTAGTTAGATGTAAGTTTCTCTAAACTTTCAGTCCCTCAGACTTATCTTCAATAACAAAAGATTTCTGTTTGTATGTAAAAATAACACTAGTGGTCGGACGACCCCATCTGTACAAGATCTCCTTAGCACGTAGAATGTCCGTTACAGGCTTCAAAGTTTTCCTCTTCAGCATCGTGTCTTTAGAAATATCTGTGAAGATTTTATTCCCGTCGTAAGGTGGAGGTAGGGATTTATTATCTCTTAAGAAAGTTGTCACTTTATCTCTGGTTTGATAGAAGCTAAATTTAGCTATCACATCCCTCGGGACGTCGTCCGAAAGATGCGAGGGCCTTGGCAATCTATGGGCTCTTTCTATAAAATACTCCATATTTTCCAGTGAGGGAGCAATTTTTTCTAGTGAGAGATTTCACGTAATTAATTAAGTCATGCTGCTTTATCTTTTCCTCTAAATTTCAGGTTATTCCTGTGGTCCCGGTCCTCTCTATCTGCCAACCTATCCTTCAGAACTTTAATTTCATTAGTCACCCTGTCTTGAGATTTTCTAGAGTCAATGAACTCCGTTTTTAACTCCTTAATGGCTTTCTCTGTTTTTTCTGCTCTGGAAACTATCGAGGCCACCGAATGTTTAATCTCATCAATGTCGTCTCTCAAAGATTTTTTAAAATCAGCAAATACTTTAACCAAGAAATCTCTATCTGATAGTTGTCCTTCGTCAAGGTTGGAGAGAGGATCTATGTCTTTCCTTGAGGTCTTCATTCTTTGTCTCACCGGGCTCTTGGTTTGAGGGTCTCGATCTAAGTCATAATCTTCCCGAAAATTAGAGCTATCATGTGATCTGGATATAGTTTCCATTTCTTTTCTTTTTGAGTATGCCTGGGTAGATTCATAAATCATAGGTGTGGATTTCCATTCTTCTGAACTATTCTCCACTGGTAAGGAATCTTTACTGCCACTTTGTGACTGGTTACTATGGTAGGCCGAGGAAGGCATAGTGTTCGCACCAAACTACCTTTATCCACAAGAAACAAAGTCAAACATCAATATGCAGATCAATATAAAGGTATACCCCAACAGCACATCCCCATAAAAGAATAGCTGTTTAGTTGACTCCTCGACACTGGAAACCGTCTACGAAGCTCGGATACGTTGGAGGCTCGACGACCCCACTTGATTGAAGAGATCCCTCCGAGGAGTGGTCGGATCGTGTTGAAACCTCAGACAACAGGATCCATCTACGTAGCTCGGATACGTTGGAGGCCCGACGACCCCGCTTGATTGTAGAAGTCCTTCTTGAAGATGTAGTAGCACGCAAAGATGGAAGAAGTTATAAGGCAGCAGCTTGCAAATAAACAAATGAGTAGCGAAAAAGAGTCTCCTGAAGTCTCAGTGTAACACTAGGACCAGAAAGGTTATATATCTTCCCTTCAGACTCATGAATTGTCCAATATGTAGAATGGTATTATCCCCACCCTATGCAAGTATGTAACTAAGCAAGGAGCATCCAAAATAGTATGACCAGATAGTCTATGAAGAAGGCTGCAGGGATGTCTCAGTCTAGTCACTTATATTAAATCTCCTCAATCAGGACAGCAGCTCATCTTTTAGTAGATCCCACACGCCTCCTGTACCTGTCACTGTTGCTTTCCAAATGCATATGAGGGAAAATTTACCTCAGAGTTCCGGATCTTACAGTGCGGAAAATCCGTTTGTGTAGTAAATTGGGAAAGCCGCAATCAGCAAATCAAAGATGGCACCTCCACTACTCCCCTGAGAGAAATGGCAGTTTTCCTCACAGAATAGCAAAAAATGGTCTAAGAACAAACTTAATAGACCAAAACAATAAAATCTCCAAAAAGTACTGAGAGAAGTGAATAAAAAAGCCCATGTCAGAGATAGCATAGGCTGTATATAGAAAATGAAGCAGAATAAGATTTTGATAAATATATCACCAAGACAAGATCTTCTGGTCCAGAAAGACGAAATCCAATATTACTTCAGTAAACTGTGACCTGTGTTGTCAATTTCAGATGATTTATGGGTGACAGGAGTATTATTATGAAGCATTCAGTGATCACAAAATGGCGCCACCTTCACTCCCATGTGAGGAAAAAACAAACAAACAAACAAATAGACTTCAGGCAGTGTCTTGAGGTAAAAATCATTACAACTTCAGCCAAATAAAGGTAAAAGCCAGTATAATTTCAGAATTATGACCTGAAATGTCAATTCCTGACTTTTAACAGGCAACAGGAGGATAATATTATGAGGTGACCAGTAGTCTTAAAATGGAGCCTCCATCACTCCTCTGAGGGGCCAGATTTCAAGGTGTCCTGAGGTGAATTCCTCTCAGAATTGATCTCAAAAGGGTTCAAATGAAGCCCAAAGATTAGATCTTACAGGTCTTGTCGCTTTGATGAGACAATTTGCCTTTAAAAAAGCAAAAATTCCCAGTAGCTTGTCTGTGGGCACAGGAGCTCAGGGATCCACGTCCTCACATGCTGCTGCAGGCCACGCCTCCTAATAGGAGCTTATGTTTCAGGAACATAGGTCACTTCTATATAGAAATAAGAAATAGAAATATATATAGAAAAAAGAGAGCATAAAAACAAAATAGAATTAACCCCTTCACGACCTAGGACGTTGTGCAACGTCCTGTGTTTCTGCCCGTTAACGACCCAGGACGTTGCACAACGTCCTGGCAGATTTGAGCTGCTGCAGCTCCTGTGAGTGAGGTCGCTCAGGTGTCACAGATGCTGCTGCTCTGTGACAACCTGTAGATGACCCCACAGGGGTGGATGAACCCCCCCATGCCCAGGACCCCTCCGATCGGCAGTTTAAAAGTGAAACTGCTGATCGGAGGAAATCATAGGGATTCACCCCTCCAGATCTGATTGGAGCTCTCCAATCAGATCTGGAGGGGCGGATCGGCTAGTGCCCACCCCTCCTCAGCCCCCTCCAGCTCCATGACTCACAGGGCCCCCCCCGTCCTCCTAAACCGCCCGCCCCCCTCTATAATTAGGAATATGCCGGCGGGCTGCACCAGCGTGCGCCCGCCGGCAACACTGTACGGTCCCTGCAGTTGTGGTCCCCTCCAGGCTGCCCCCACCTCCGGGCCCTGTGCCTGGCCCCCCTCACCTCCTGCGGCGGGCTGCACTCTTCGGTGCACCCGCCGCTGCGGCCGCCCTGCCGCCGCGCTGCTGCTGGCCTCCTCTGCCCGCCGGCCTGTGGCCCCGCCTCCTCTCCCGGCCTCCTCCTGCTCTTCGGTGGAACGAGGGAGGTAAGTATGTATGTATGTATGTATCTATGTATGTATGTATCCATGTATGTATCTATGTATGTATGTATCTATGTATGTATGTATCTATGTATGTATGTATCCATGTATGTATCTATGTATGTATGAATGAATGAATGAATTGATGGATGGGTGATGGATGGATGGGTGAATGGATAGATGGATGGGGGGTGCATGCGTGGATGTGTGCGTTGCGTGGACGTGAGCATACATGAGTGTGCGTGGACGTGAGTGTGCATAGACGTGTGCGTGCGTAGACGTGTGCGTGTGTGGACACGTGTGTGGACGTGTGCGTGTGTGGACACGTGTGTGGACGTGTGCGTGCATAGATGTGTGTGTGCATAGACGTGTGCGTGCGTGGACGTGTGCATGGATGTGGATGTGCGTGGATGTCAGCGTACG
This sequence comes from Allobates femoralis, assembly GCA_033576535.1. Lineage (NCBI taxonomy): Eukaryota > Metazoa > Chordata > Amphibia > Anura > Aromobatidae > Allobates > Allobates femoralis. The sequence goes on along the minus strand of JARQOC010000002.1, from coordinate 334,203,539 downwards.
TGTGTGGATGTGTGTGGATGTCAGCGTGCGTGTGTGGATGTGTGCATGCGTGGATGTCAGCGTGCGTGCGTGGATGTGTGCATGTGTGGATGTCAGTGTGCGTGCTTCAATGTCAGCATGCGTGCGTGGATGCCAGCGCGCGTGGATGTCAGCATGCAAGGATGTCAGCGTGCGTGGATGTGCGTGGATGTGCGCATGCATGGATGTCAGCGTGCGTGGATGTGTGCGTGCGTGGATGTCAGCGTGCTTGAATGTCAGCGTGCGTGGATGTGTGTGTGTGGATGTGCGTGGATGTGGATGTGCGTGCGTGGATGTCAGCGTGCGTGCGTGGATGTGTGCGTGGATGTGTGCGTGGATGTGGATGTGAGTGCGTGGATGTGGGTGCGTGGTTGTGTGCGTGCGTGGATGATGGGTGCATAGGTGGATGGATGGGTGCAACAAGGGATCAAGTGTCCTCTTGTTGTAGTCTCTGTTCTCATAGTCATGGTACACTGTATGATAGGTCATTGTCATACAGTGCACCATAACTCTGACCCCAGAGACTGTAGGAAGAGGACACTTCATCCCTTGCTGCAGTCTCTGGATTGACCAGAGGCGATCGAGCGTCGTGGGACCTTCGTTGTGGACTACGTCGGAGGCGATCGAGCGTCGTGGGACCTTCGTTGTGGACTACGTCGGATCTTTATAATAAAGATGGAGTCCGAATTTTGTTTGTGTTATTTTTTTCAAATAAAAAGATTTTTCTCTGTGTGTATTTTCTGACTATTTACCAGAGATTCCTAATGGCAGGTCTAACATTGGCCCTATATTATGAATCTCGGGCTTAGTGCCAGCTGGCATTAACCCCTTTATTACCCAGTTTGCCACCGGCACCAGGGCAACTGGAAGAGCATGGGTGCAGCGCCAGAAAATGGCGCTTCAATGAATGCGCCATTTTCTGGGGCGGCTGCGGGCTGCAATTCGCAGCATGGGGGGCCCAGAACGCTTGGGCCTCTCCATGCTGCGGATTCCAGCCCCCAGCTGCCTAGTTGTACCTGGCTGGACCAAAAATATGGCGGAGCCCCATGTCATTTTTTTTTTCTAGAATTAGTTCTAGAAGAAAAAAAAAGGGCTTTGCTGTATTTTTGGTGGCTAGCCAGGTACAACGAGGCAGCTGGGGGTTGGTGGCAGTCTGTAGCTGCCAAGTTGTACCTGGCTGGACCAAAAATATGGCGGAGCCCCACGCCATTTTTTTTCTAGAATTAGTCCTAGAAAAAAAAAATGGGCTTCGCTGTATTTAGATGCATAGTGAACACTTTGAACCCCCAGGTGCTTCAAAAATTGATCCGTAAAAATGAAAAAAGAAAATTTGTGTGAAAACAAATGTACTTTTTCCTTACTAGGAATCAATTTGTGAAGCACCTTGGGGTTCAAAGTTCTCACTATGCATCTAGATGCATTCCTTGAGGGGTCTAGTTTCCAAAATAGGGTCACTTGTGCGGGAGCTCCAATGTTTAGGCACACAGGGGCTCTCCATACACGACATGGTGTCCGCTAACGATTCCAATAGTTAGCGGACACCATGTCGCGTATGGAGAGCCCCTGTGTGCCTAAACATTGGAGCTCAACCACAAGTGACCCCATTTTGGAAACTAGACCCCCCAAGGAACATATCTAGATGCATAGTGAGCACTTTGAACCCCCAGGTACTTCACAAATTGATCCGTAATAATGAAAAAAGAAAATTTGTGTGAAAACAAATGTACTTTTTCCTTCTTACGGATCAATTTGTGAAGCACCTGGGGGTTCAAAGTGCTCACTATGCATCTAGATGCATTCCTTGGGGGTCTAGTTTCCAAAATGGGGTCACTTGTGGGGGAGCTCCAATGTTTAGGCACACAGGAGCTCTCCATACACGACATGGTGTCCGCTAACGATTCCAATAGTTAGCGGACACCATGTCGCGTATGGAGAGCCCCTGTGTGCCTAAACATTGGAGCTCCCCACAAGTGACCCCATTTTGGAAACTAGACCCCCCAAGGAACATATCTAGATGCATAGTGAGCACTTTGAACCCCCAGGTACTTCACAAATTGATCCGTAATAATGAAAAAAGAAAATTTGTGTGAAAACAAATGTACTTTTTCCTTCTTACGGATCAATTTGTGAAGCACCTGGGGGTTCAAAGTGCTCACTATGCATCTAGATGCATTCCTTGGGGGGTCTAGTTTCCAAAATGGGGTCACTTGTGGGGGAGCTCCAATGTTTAGGCACACAGGGGCTGTCCATACACGACATGGTGTCCGCTAATGATTCCAATAGTTAGCGGACACCATGTCGCGTATGTGTGTGCCTAAACATTGGAGCTCCCCCACAAGTGACCCCATTTTGGAAACTAGACCTCCCAGGGAACGTATCTAGATGGGTTGTGAACATTTTGAACCCCCAGGTGCTTCACAAATTCATCTGTAAAATTGAATAAGTACTTTTTTTTTCCATAAAAATTTTCTTTTTCATTTTCACAGATTAATTTGTGAAGCACTGGGGCATTCAAAATGTTCACCACCCACCTAGAGAAGTTCCCTGGGGGGTCTAGTTTCCAAAATGGGGTCACTTGTGGGGGAGCTCCAATGTTTAGGCACACAGGGGCTCTCCAAACGCGACATGGTGTCCGCTAACAATTGAAGCTAATTTTTCAGTCAAATTGTTAGCGGACACCATGTCGCGTTTGGAGAGCCCCTGTGTGCCTAAACATTGGAGCTCCCTCACAAGTGACCCCATTTTGGAAACTAGAGCCCCCAGGGAACTTATCTAGATAGGTCGTGAGCATTTTGAACCCCCAGGTACTTGACAAATTAATCCGTAAAAATGAAAAAACACTTTTTTTTCCATAAAAATTTTCTTTTTTCATTTTTACAGATTAATTTGTGAAGCACTGGGGCATTCAAAATGCTCACCACCCATCTAGATAAGTTCCCTGGGGGGTCTAGTTTCCAAAATGGGGTGACTTGTGGGGGAGCTCCAATGTTTAGGCACACAGGGGCTCTCCAAGCGCAACATGGTGTCCGCTAACAATTTGACTGAAAAATCAGCTCAAATTGTTAGCGGACACCATGTCGCGTTTGGAGAGCCCCTGTGTGCCTACACATTGGAGCTCCCCCACACGTGACCCCATTTTGGAAACTAGACCCTCCAGGGAACTTATCTAGATGGGTGGTGAGCATTTTGAACCCACAGGTGCTTCAAAAATTCATCCGTAAAAAGGAAAAAGTACTTTTATTTCCATAAAAATTTTCTTTCTTCATTTTTACAGATTAATTTGTGAAGCACTGGGGTGTTCAAAATGCTCACCAACCATCTAGATACGTTCCCTGGGGGGTCTAGTTTCCAAAATGGGGTCACTTGTGGGGGAGCTCCAATGTTTAGGCACACATGGGCTCTCCAAATGCAACATGGTGTCCGCTAACAATTTGACTGAAAAATCAGCTCAAATTGTTAGCGGACACCATGTCGCGTTTGGAGAGCCCCTGTGTGCCTACACATTGGAGCTCCCCCATAAGTGACCCCATTTTGGAAACTAGACCCCCCAGGGAATTTATCTAGATGGGTGGTGAGCATTTTGAACCCCCAGGTGCTTCACAAATTCATCCGTAAATATGAAAAAGTACTTTTTTTTCTACAAAAATTTTCTTTTAGCCTAAATTTTTTCATTTTTACATGGGGAACAGGATAAAATGAATCCTAAAAATTGTTGGACAATTTCTCCTGAGTACATCGATATCTCATATGTGGTCATAAACCACTCTTTGGGCGCACGGCAGGGCTCAGAAGGGAAGCAGCGCCATTTCACTTTTTAAATGGAAAATTAGCTCCAAAAGTCAAATGTCGTTCCTTCCCTTCTGAGCCCTGCCGTGCGCCCAAAGAGTGGTTTATGACCACATATGAGATATCGATGTACTAAGGAGAAATTGCCCAACAATTTTTAGGATCCATTTTATCCTGTTCCCCATGTGAAAATGAAAGAATTGAGGCTAAAAGAACATTTTTGTTGGAAAAATTAAAATGACCATTTTTTCATTCCACTTTGCTTTAGTTCCCGTGAAGCACCTGAAGGGTTAATAATCTTCGTGAAGGTAGTTTTGAGTAGCTTGAGGGGTGCAGTTTTTGGAATGGTGTCACTTTTGGGTGTTTTTCGTCATGTACACCCCTCAAAGGGACTTCAAATGTGATGTGGTCACTAAAAAAAATGGCTTTGTAAATTTTGCTGGAAAAATGAAAAATTGCTGATGAACTTTGAACCCTTATAACGTCCGAACAAAAAATTTTTTTTTCCAAAATTGTGCTGATGTAAAGTAGACATGTGGGAAATGTTATTTATTAACTATTTTGTGTCACATAACTCTCTGGTTTAGCAGAATAAAAATTCATAATTTGAAAATTGCTAAATTTTCAAAAAGTTTGCCGAATTTTTTATTTTTTCACAAATAATCGCAAAAATTATCAACCTAAATTTAATACTAACATGAAGCCCAATATGTCACGAAAAAACAATCTCAGAATCGCTAGGATCCGTTGAAGCGTTCCAGAGATATTACCTCATAAAGGGACACTGGTCAGAATTGACAAAAATGGCCTGGTCATTAAGGTCAAAATAGGCCGGGGGGTGAAGGGGTTAAACTATATAGAAACTAGATAACAATTGGGACCAGTAGTTCATTTTTATGACATGACATGTGAAGAAAAATTAGTCCTAGAAACTGGGTACACTGAGAGGACAAATGGTTGGAATAGATAAATTATACAGCATTAACTATGGAAAAAGCTAAATGTGTTGTGTGTGCATGGGGGCACAACCACGGCCTGGTACTACATCTTTCGCTTACAGCAACAATAATGGCTCAGAGGGACTGCAGTGCATTTTACAGGTATACCACTTCACTTACAACACAACGACTGAAAAATGTAACACACTTTCCTTGTTGCATCCACCTGTGTTAAGGAAGGATATACCTCCATTGGTGACTGCCTATTCCAGGAATTACACTTGTTTCCAGAAGACAGGCGTTGGTAAGAACTTAAAAGATCTTGGATAAGAACTACTGTGCTGAGTCCATAAATATAACTGACCCTGGGTCTCACTACCCTATGGACTGGTTTAAGAACCAGGACACTCCAAGGGCAGATATATGGTGGTTATGTGGGGATGGGAGGTTGAAGCTCAGCCTTCCGGCCAAATGGAAGGGAAGCTGTACCTTGGTATACCTTCTAATGCCCTTACACCTGTTCTCAGTGAGTGACCAAAAATGGACCAGAAAAACACAGTAGTAGGAGTGGCACAGAAATAAGAGGGAGCAAGTACCTGGTGGGTCTTTTGACACATGAATCTATATTGATGACATAGGTGTTGCAGGGGGGTCCCGAGTGAACTTAAAGCAAGAAATCAAGTTGCTGCAAGGTTTGAATCCTTTCTGATGTGGTGAGTTACGATAAATAAAAATGTAGATCGGATAAATAACATTTATTATAACCTATAAAGGTTTGTTAATTATTAGTGATGAGCGAGTACTAAAATGCTCGGGTGCTCGAAGCTCGGGCCGAGCATCCCGAGATACTCGTGTACTCGGCCCGAGTAACGAGCCCAATGTTATCCTATGGGAGACACGAGTATTTTTATGAAATGACTGCCGGCAGCATGGAAAAACCCTAAAAATGTCACAAAAGTCTCAGAAGAGTGCTGAAATGACATGGCAACACCATGGGAAAGACCCCTGGAAGCATTTCTCACTCAAAAGTCACAGCTGTGAACAATGTTGTCCGAGTTTCACGCCAATTTTACGGAGTCTCCAGAAAACCTTCCAAAATTACACCAAAATGAATATTTAGGGTGGAAATGTTAAGGGCACATACCCAATAGTGAGATAAAGCTGGTGTATGTCACTTTTTGTGATTACATGAAAGATTTTACGTGAAAACATTGTGCGACACTCCGATGACCCTGACAACAGACGTACATGAAGCCCTGTATAGAAATAAAGTGCCCATTTTGAGGAACACGGTCTATTGTAGTATCTTCCTTTGCCAGGGCAGTCCAAAATTGGGAGGTTCACCAATGCCCCTGGATACAGACATGCAGGATGGCCTGTAAACAAGAACTGGGTGTATTGTAGTATAGCCCTTTGGCCAGGGCAGCCAAAAATTGGGAGGGTCAACAATGACCCATGCATTCTGACATGTAGTAGGGCCTGTAACCCTCAAGTGGGTGTATTGTAGTATAGCCCTTTGGTCAGGGCAGCCAAAAATTGGGAGGTTCAACAATGACCCATGCTTACAGACATGTAGTAGGGCCTGTAAACCTCAAGTGGGTGTATTGTAGTATAGCCCTTTGGTCAGGGCAGCCAAAAATTGGGAGGTTCAACAATGACCCATGCTTACAGACATGTAGTAGGGCCTGTAAACCTCAAGTGGGTGTATTGTAGTATAGCCCTTTTGTCAGGGCAGCCAAAAATTTGGATGTTCAACAATGACCCATGCATTCAGACATGTAGTAGGGCCTGTAACCCTCAAGTGGGTGTATTGTAGTATAGCCCTTTGGTCAGGGCAGCCAAAAATTGGGAGGTTCAACAATGACCCATGCTTACAGACATGTAGTAGGGCCTGTAAACCTCAAGTGGGTGTATTGTAGGATAGCCCTTTGGTCAGGGCAGCCAAAAATTTGGAGGTTCAACAATGACCCATGCATTCAGACATGTAGTAGGGCCTGTAACCCTCAAGTGGGTGTATTGTAGTATAGCCCTTTTGTCAGGGCAGCCAAAAATTTGGAGGTACAACAATGACCCATGCATTCAGACATGTAGTAGGGCCTGTAACCCTCAAGTGGGTGTATTGTAGTATAGCCCTTTGGTCAGGGCAGCCAAAAATTGGGAGGTTCAACAATGACCCATGCTTACAGACATGTAGTAGGGCCTGTAAACCTCAAGTGGGTGTATTGTAGTATAGCCCTTTGGTCAGGGCAGCCAAAAATTGGGAGGTTCAACAATGACCCATGCTTACAGACATGTAGTAGGGCCTGTAAACCTCAAGTGGGTGTATTGTAGTATAGCCCTTTGGTCAGGGCAGCCAAAAATTGGGAGGTTCAACAATGACCCATGCTTACAGACATGTAGTAGGGCCTGTAAACCTCAAGTGGGTGTATTGTAGTATAGCCCTTTGGTCAGGGCAGCCAAAAATTTGGAGGTTCAACAATGACCCATGCTTACAGACATGTAGTAGGGCCTGTAAACCTCAGTGGGTGTATTGTATATAGCCCTTTGGTCAGGGCAGCCAAAAATTGGGAGGCTCCTCTTTGTCCCTGGATGGAGACGTGCAGGAGGGCCTGTTAAGAAGAACTGGGTGTATTGTAGTAGAGCCCTTTGGTCAGGGCAGCCAAAAATTGGGAGGCTCCTATTTGTCCCTGGATGGAGACGTGCAGGAGGGCCTGTTAAGAAGAACTGGGTGTATTGTACTATAGCCCTTAGGTCAGGGCAGCCAAAAATTTGTGAGGCTCCTCTTTGTCCCTGGATGGAGACGTGCAGGAGGGCCTGTTAAGAAGGACTGGGTGTATTGTAGTAGAGCCCTTTGGTCAAAGCAGCCAAAAATTGGGAGGCTCCTCTTTGTCCCTGGATGGAGACGTGCAGGAGGGCCTGTTAAGAAGAACTGGGTGTATTGTAGTAGAGCCCTTTGGTTAGGGCAGCCAAAAATTGTGAGGCTCCTCTTTGTCCCTGGATGGAGACGTGCAGGAGGGCCTGTTAAGAAGAACTGGGTGTATTGTAGTAGAGCCCTTTGGTCAGGGCAGCCAAAAATTGTGAGGCTCCTCTTTGTCCCTGGATGGAGACGTGCAGGAGGGCCTGTTAAGAAGAACAGGGTGTATTGTAGTGTAGCCCTTTTGTCAGGGCAGCCAAAAATTGTGAGGCTCCTCTTTGTCCCTGGATAGAGACGTGTAGGAGTACCTAAAAACATTTTTCCCATTGAAAAGGAGCGGGTCTCCTGTCGTTGTAATGCCCATTCTAACAGAATGGGCTAAAAAATTTACCACTGCGGGTATACCTCAAACAAGAGCCTAACTATTCTAACGCTCATCATGGTGTCACATGAGGAGAAGGAGTAGCAGTCCAGCGATTAGCCAAAGTACGGAAGTGTGTAGCCATGGGTGAGTGGAGGTACATGTCAAATTCAAATAACAAAATAAAATTCAGTTGTCATTTGCTGGTGGTGTGGTGAAGTCTGGCCCAATCCAACCCTTGTCCATCTTGATCAGAGTGAGCCTGTCCGCATTTTCAGTTGACAGGCGGGTGCGTTTATCAGTGATGATTCCACCTGCTGCACTGAAAACACGCTCTGATAAAACGCTAGCGGCAGGGCAGGCCAGGACTTCCAAGGCGTAGAGAGCCAATTCATGCCACGTGTCGAGCTTGGAGACCCAATAATTGAAAGGCACCGATGAATCTCGCAGTACAGTTGTTCGATCTGCAAGGTACTCCTTCAGCATCTGCCCGAACTTAGCATTTCTGGTGGCACTACCCCGCACCTCAGGGGCTGTGGTACGTGAGGGGCTGAGAAAACTGTCCCACATCGTAAAGACAGTTCCCCTGCCTCTGGCGGATTGGACTTGTGCCCCTCTCGGCCGTACGCCTTGGTTGTCCATCGAATCTTGACCTATGCCGCTAGCGTTTTGTGAGGGGAAGGATTTCACAACTTCCGTGACTATGGCCCTCTGGAACTGCAGCATTTTGGCTGACCTCTCCGCCTCAGGAATGAGAGACATAAAGTTCTCCTTGTAGCGTGGGTCTAAGAGTGTTGCCAACCAGTACTGATTGTCGGCCAAGATGTTCTGAACACGAGGGTCACGAGACAGGCAGCTTACCATAAAGTCACCATGTGCGCCAGACTCTTAACAGCCATCACATCAGTATCCAGACCAACACGATGACTGAACATGCTGTCCTCCTCCTCCTCCTCATCTCCCCTGTCCTCTGGCCAGCCACGCTGAATCGAGGGTATGACTGGTGTGCATGTCATATCCCCAATTTGGCCTGAGAGTTGCTCCATGTCTTCATCCTCCTCCTCCTCGTCATAGTCCTCCACTACACGTTGTGATGACATGAGGCTGGGCTGTGTGTTTTCACCCACACCCACTACAGTTTCTTGCTCTAAGTCATCGCGCTCTGCCTGCAATGCATCCGCTTTTATTTTCAGCAGAGACCGTTTTAGAAGGCAGCACAGCCTGTTGCCGCTTTGCAGAGGCAGTGCTGCAGTGCTTCCAGCTTGGGACTGGTGTGGAGGGTACAGTGGATGAGGATGCGCAAGTGGAGGAGGAGGAGGCTGAAGAGCATGACATTCCAGAGCTGTAGAGTGTCGGTGAAACCGTGACAGAGGTAGGGCCTGCTATCCTTGGTGTGGGAAGGACGTGTTCCGTCCCTCGCTCAGACTGGGTCCCAGCCTCCACAATATTAATCCAGTGTGCCGTCAAGGAGATGTAGCGGCCTTGCCCACAAGCACTTGTCCACGTGTCTGTGGTTAGGTGGACTTTGGCTGAAACAGCATTGTTCAGGGCACGTGTGATGGTGTTGGACACGTGGTTATGCAATGCGGGGACGGCACATCTGGAGAAATAGTGTCGGCTGGGGACCGAGTAACGTGGGACAGCAGCCGCCATCAGGTCGCGGAATGCGTCCGTCTCCACCAGACGGAAAGGCAACATTTCTAGCGCTATGAGTCGCGAAATGTGAGCATTGAGGACTGTGGCATGTGGGGCATTGGCAGCGTATTTGCACCTGCGTTCAAATGTTTGCTGAATGGATAATTGAACGCTGCGCTGGGACAAGGACGTGCTTGATGGTGGCGTAATGTGTGCTTCAGCAACTTCAGGTGCAGGACCGAAGGCTTGTTCGCGGCCAGCATGGACAGGGGATTGGCTTGCATGCACAACAGCCGAAGACGTAGCAGTGACATCAGCACGCACCGCTCCTCGACTCTGTGGTACTTCCCACAAAGTCGGGTGCTTAGCTGACATGTGCCTGATCATGCTGGTGGTGGTCAGGCTGCTAGTTTTCGTACCCCTGCTGATAGTGGCATGGCAGGTGTGGCAAATGGCCTTTTTATAGTCTTCTGGAGCCAACTTAAAAAACTACCAGACTCGGGAAGACCGAACATTTGCACAGGCACCTTGAGTCGTGTTGTTGTTCCGGGGAACGGTTGCCTGCCTTCTGCCTGCGGACGCACCCCTGCTTCGTATTGGCTGTTGTGATGCTACGCCTCCCTCCCCCTGTGCACTGCTGTCCTCGCTATGCATATCCTCCTGCCATGTAGGGTCACCTACTGGATCATCCACCACGTCGTCTTCCTCTTCCGCACCCTGATCCTCCTCCTGACTTCCTGGCAATTGTGTCTCATCATCGTCCACCCCTTGTTGAGACACTTTGACAACGTTCCGTTCGTCATAACGCGGCTGCTCAAATATTTGGGCATCTGTACATACCATCTCCTCATGACCCACTTCAAGAGGAGGTGGCGACAGGCCAGATTCTGCGAATGGATACGTGAACAGCTCTTCCGAGTGTCCTAGTGTGGGATCTGTAATGTCCGTGGACGTGTAATCGGCCAGGTGGTAGGAAGGAGGATCAGGTTGGGAAATGTGCGGTGCAGTATCACGGCTACTGACAGTTGACCGTGCGGAAGACAGGGTGTTTGTGGAGGTGCCCATCTGACTTGAAGCATTATTCGCTATCCAAGTAACAACCTGTTGACACTGTTCTTGGTTCAACAGTGGTGTACTGCTGCGGGCCCCAAGAATTTGGGACAGGACGTGCGAGCGAGGAGATGTGGCCCTTTGTTGTTGCGACATGAGTGCTTGCACACGACCACGGCCTCTGCCTGCACCACCATCACGTCCACTTCCTTGTTCCTTGCCAACGCCCTTGCCAACGCCTTTGCGCATTTTGCCTGTATAGAGCGACAACTGCCTGGTGACTGTGGAGGTCACAGGAGATTAGGATTTTAGTTCCCTAACCTGTATAAAGGTATGACGTACAACAGTGTGGTGACTGTTGAGATGACAAGAGTTAGGATTTTAGTTCCCTAACCTGTAGAAACGTATGACGTACAACAGTGTGGTGACTGTTGAGATGACAAGAGTTAGGATTTTTGTTCCCTAACTTGTACAAACTTATGACGTACAACAGTGTGGTGACTGTTGAGATGACAAGAGTTAGGATTTTTGTTCCCTAACTTGTAGAAACGTATGACGTACAACAGTGTGGTCACTGTTGAGATGACAAGAGTTAGGATTTTAGTTCCCTAACCTGTAGAAACGTATGACGTACAACAGTGTGGTGACTGTTGAGATGACAAGAGTTAGGATTTTAGTTCCCTAACCTGTAGAAACGTATGACGTACAACAGTGTGGTGACTGTTGAGATGACAAGAGTTAGGATTTTTGTTCCCTAACTTGTAGAAACGTATGACGTACAACAGTGTGGTCACTGTTGAGATGACAAGAGTTAGGATTTTAGTTCCCTAACCTGTAGAAACGTATGACGTACAACAGTGTGGTGACTGTTGAGATGGAAATTGTTAGGATTTTAGTTCCCTAACTTGTAGAAACTTATGACGTACAACAGTGTGGTGACTGTTGAGATGACAAGAGTTAGGATTTTAGTTCCCTAACCTGTAGAAACGTATGACGTACACCAGTGTGGTGACTGTTTGATGACAATAGTTAGGATTTTAGTTCCCTAACTTGTAGAAACTTATGACGTACAACATTGTGGTGACTGTTGAGATGACAAGAGTTAGGATTTTAGTTCCCTAACCTGTAGAAACGTATGACGTACAACAGTGTGGTGACTGTTGAGATGACAAGAGTTAGGATTTTAGTTCCCTAACCTGTAGAAACGTATGACGTACAACAGTGTGGTGACTGTTGAGATGACAAGAGTTAGGATTTTTGCTCCCTAACTTGTACAAACTTATGACGTACAACAGTGTGGTGACTGTTGAGATGACAAGAGTTAGGATTTTTGTTCCCTAACTTGTAGAAACGTATGACGTACAACAGTGTGGTCACTGTTGAGATGACAAGAGTTAGGATTTTAGTTCCCTAACCTGTAGAAACGTATGACGTACAACAGTGTGGTGACTGTTGAGATGACAAGAGTTAGGATTTTAGTTCCCTAACCTGTAGAAACGTATGACGTACAACAGTGTGGTGACTGTTGAGATGACAAGAGTTAGGATTTTAGTTCCCTAACCTGTAGAAACGTATGACGTACAACAGTGTGGTGACTGTTGAGATGACAAGAGTTAGGATTTTTGTTCCCTAACTTGTAGAAACGTATGACGTACAACAGTGTGGTCACTGTTGAGATGACAAGAGTTAGGAGTTTAGTTCCCTAACCTGTAGAAACGTATGACGTACAACAGTGTGGTGACTGTTGAGATGGAAATTGTTAGGATTTTAGTTCCCTAACTTGTAGAAACTTATGACGTACAACAGTGTGGTGACTGTTGAGATGACAAGAGTTAGGATTTTAGTTCCCTAACCTGTAGAAACGTATGACGTACACCAGTGTGGTGACTGTTGAGATGACAATAATTAGGATTTTAGTTCCCTAACTTGTAGAAACTTATGACGTACAACATTGTGGTGACTGTTGAGATGACAAGAGTTAGGATTTTAGTTCCCTAACCTGTAGAAACGTATGACGTACAACAGTGTGGTGACTGTTGAGATGACAAGAGTTAGGATTTTAGTTCCCTAACCTGTAGAAACGTATGACGTACAACAGTGTGGTGACTGTTGAGATGACAAGAGTTAGGATTTTTGCTCCCTAACTTGTACAAACTTATGACGTACAACAGTGTGGTGACTGTTGAGATGACAAGAGTTAGGATTTTTGTTCCCTAACTTGTAGAAATGTATGACGTACAACAGTGTGGTCACTGTTGAGATGACAAGAGTTAGGATTTTAGTTCCCTAACCTGTAGAAACGTATGACGTACAACAGTGTGGTGACTGTTGAGATGACAAGAGTTAGGATTTTAGTTCCCTAACCTGTAGAAACGTATGACGTACAACAGTGTGGTGACTGTTGAGATGACAAGAGTTAGGATTTTTGTTCCCTAACTTGTAGAAACGTATGACGTACAACAGTGTGGTCACTGTTGAGATGACAAGAGTTAGGATTTAGTTCCCTAACCTGTAGAAACGTATGACGTACAACAGTGTGGTGACTGTTAAGATGACAATTGTTAGGATTTTAGTTCCCTAACTTGTAGAAACTTATGACGTACAACAGTGTGGTGACTGTTGAGATGACAAGAGTTAGGATTTTAGTTCCCTAACCTGTAGAAACGTATGACGTACACCAGTGTGGTGACTGTTGAGATGACAATAGTTAGGATTTTAGTTCCCTAACTTGTAGAAACTTATGACGTACAACAGTGTGGTCACTGTTGAGATGACAAGAGTTAGGATTTTAGTTCCCTAACCTGTAGAAACGTATGACGTACAACAGTGTGGTGACTGTTGAGATGACAAGAGTTAGGATTTTAGTTCCCTAACTTGTAGAAACTTATGACGTACAACAGTGTGGTGACTGTTGAGATGACAAGAGTTAGGATTTTAGTTCCCTAACCTGTAGAAACGTATGACGTACAACAGTGTGGTGACTGTTGAGATGACAAGAGTTAGGATTTTAGTTCCCTAACCTGTAGAAACGTATGACGTACACCAGTGTGGTGACTGTTGAGATGACAATAGTTAGGATTTTAGTTCCCTAACTTGTAGAAACTTATGACGTACAACAGTGTGGTCACTGTTGAGATGACAAGAGTTAGGATTTTAGTTCCCTAACCTGTAGAAACGTATGACGTACAACAGTGTGGTGACTGTTATGGTTTGAAGAGAGGATTTTAGTCCCTAACCTGTATTAAGGTAGTACGTACACCTGTCTGGTGACTGTTTTGATGACAAGAGTTAGGACTTAAGTTCCCTAACCTGTATTAAGGTAGTACGTACACCTGTCTGGTGACTGTAATGGTTTCAGGAGACGATTTTAGTCCCTAACCTGTATTAAGGTAGTACGTACACCTGTCTGGTGACTGTAATGGTTTGAAGAGAGGATTTTAGTCCCTAACCTGTATTAAGGTAGTACGTACACCTGTCTGGTGACTGTTTTGATGACAAGAGTTAGGATTTTAGTTCCCTAACCTGTATTAAGGTAGTACGTACACCTGTCTGGTGACTATAATGGTTTGAAGAGAGGATTTTAATCCCTAACCTGTATTAAGGTAGTACGTACACCTGTCTGGTGACTGTTTTGATGACAAGAGTTAGGATTTTAGTTCCCTAACCTGTATTAAGGTAGTACGTACACCTGTCTGGTGACTGTAATGGTTTCAGGAGACGATTTTAGTCCCTAACCTGTATTAAGGTAGTACATACACCTGTCTGGTGACTGTAATGGTTTGAAGAGAGGATTTTAGTCCCTAACCTGTATTAAGGTAGTACGTACACCTGTCTGGTGACTGTTTTGATGACAAGAGTTAGGATTTTAGTTCTCTAACCTGTATTAAGGTAGTACGTACACCTGTCTGGTGACTATAATGGTTTGAAGAGAGGATTTTAATCCCTAACCTGTAGTAAGGTAGTACGTACACCTGTCTGCTGACTGTTTTGATGACAAGAGTTAGGATTTTAGTTCCCTAACCTGTATTAAGGTAGTACGTACACCTGTCTGGTGACTGTAATGGTTTGAAGAGAGGATTTTAGTCCCTAACCTGTATTAAGGTAGTACGTACACCTGTCTGGTGACTGTTTTGATGACAAGAGTTAGGATTTTAGTTCCCTAACCTGTATTAAGGAAGTACGTACACCTGTCTGGTGACTGTAATGGTTTGAAGAGAGAATTTTAGTCCCTAACCTGTATTAAGGTACTAAGTACAAGAGTGTGGTGACTCTAAAGGTCACAGAAAAGCTTGGATTCCAATCTGTATCACCCTGCCTATATCCTCCGAGATTAGTCCTGAGAAGGACTGTTCTGGTCACTGGAAATCTTGGACTCCGATCTGGATCACCCTGCCTATGTCCTCCTAGATTAGTCCTGAGAAGGACTGTTGTGGTCAGCAGCAGTTTGCAGCCCTGATCCGGATCTACCTATGAGGGCCGCAAATCTGTCCCTAATCAGCAGCAGACACTCTCCCTACACTCACTGTCTGGAAGGCTGTGTGCCGAGCACAGCGCGCCGGGACTTATAAAGGCTCGGTGACGCTGTGCAGGCCGGCCAATCACTGCAATACCACAACTAACAGGGCTGTGGCATTGCAGTGGTCTGTCAGCCAATCCCTGCACGTGGGCTGGCTCTCAAAAGAGCGCCAACATGGAGAGATGACGACCACGAGCACAGCACGAGTATCGCGAGATTACTCGGTGCTCGGCGAGTCGCCCGAGTACAGTGATACTCGTGCGAGTAACGAGTAGTGCCGAGCATGTTCGCTCAACACTATTAATTATGCTTAATATGTGATAAAAGGCATTGCTGGGTCCGAGGTCCTTAAAATTAAATGGTTTTAGATATGCTGCTGGCAGAGGAAGGTGGCATATGTAGGTTGTTCAATGTGCCTTTATCCCTAACAACACTACTCCTGACGGTAACCTAACCAAAGCTCTTGAGAGTTTGACATCCTTGTCCAAAGAACTGGTAAAGAATGCAGGAATGAATGATTTTTCTTCTGAATAGTTAGAAAACAGTTTTTGAAAATAAAATGGTGTAACTACTTTACTCCTAATATTTACAGGTTTAATGATTGCTATTTTGATCATCTATGGTTGCTGTTGTATCTTTTGTGTCAGAGGATTAGCTCAAAGACTAATTGATACAGCCATAAACAGGACAATGTATCAAGAAGTAGACCTTTCTAAAGACTTTAATGATGACATCTACCTAAAAGGACACTTATTTTGGCATTGAAGAAGATGGGCATACAGTCTAATGCCAAGAAGCAGATGATTTCCCTATCCTTAATCTAAGACTGTGTCTACCTCTCTGACAATGACGGTGCTTGTAAAACCAAAAGGAAGCAAGTTACCCGAAGAAAAGAGACTGGATAATGAATAACAGGAGGGAATGTCATAGAAATTTTATTCTATATTAATCTTTGATAGCTTAACATTATAGAATCCTATATTAATGTTTGATAGTTTAATACAATAGAATTCTCTATATAGTCTATATTCATTATGTAGTATATGAAGGTATTAAATTGTTTGCAGATGCAGTAAGGTAGTTTTCCATCTGTGACTAGTCAAGGCCAAATGATAAGAGTAGAATGTTCTCAGGAGTATTCCACTCCTTGGGCATGTGAATGTACTCCCTTATACATTTTAATTAACTAAGATTCTCTTATAATGATGGGAAAATACCAAATGCCTGCACCTGCAAATGTAATTTGTATAACGTTATTCTTTCAATGTTGATTATAAAAATAACTGTTGATTCAGAGAAGGCAGACATACTCTGCTATATACCTTCTGAGGTGATGTTTTGAGTTGTCTCCTCCTATATGAAAAATAAAGCTGGGTGTTGATTCGACTTCAGCCGTCTCCGGCCATCTCATTTCATAAGGAAGATATTATTTGACTGACTTTCTGGTCCTTCGAAGCCGAGTCCAACATCCCCTCCTGCGGTCTTTGAACAGTAAGACTGACACCGTGCAAGGGGAGAGTCACAGACTCTCTACACCTAAGTCCTCCATCTGAGTTGACGTCAAAAGTGGCCAGTTTTCTCATTGACTCCAGGAGTGATGACGGAATTGAACATAGCCAAGGAGAAACTAGTGGCCAGACACGTCTGACTTCGGTAAGACCCTTTTTGTTTGTTGTTTCTCGTTTCATCAGGAAGATATTATTTGACTGACAATATGCATCTACTACTGCCTATGCTGAGGTCGGGTCTGACTGTGTTTGGCATATACTATATGTTCCTACTACTTCCTATGCTAATGCTGAGGCTGGCTATGTATGGCATATACTATATGGGTCTACTACTGACATACATAGGGCCTAGGGCCTACATGTGATGCATGTGTATACATGATTGGTGCATATGTGGTGATGTACGTATGTGTGCGTCCATGCACATAGTGACAATTGTGTGTTATGTACATGGTGTTGTATGTGTGTTTACGTGACCCATGTACATGGTGATATTTCTGTATGTGGTGACAGGTATACATGTGATGTGTATATTTGCATCTGCATACATCATTGGTGCATTTGTGGTGATGTGTATATATTTATTTGCGTCTGTGCACATAGTAATAATTGTGTGTTGTGTACGTTGTGATGTGTGTTTGTCGTGTTTGTGGTGATGTGCAGTTGACAAGCTCTTCCTCCCTTACAATGTGCAGTGACTGGTTGTAGGTTATAGGAATTATGGGTTAACAACTGTTAATTTTGTTAAAAGACTTACTTTATTAACAATCTTTCAATAAAAAGGTCAAAGACCCACATAGAAAAGACATAACCAACACAAACACATTTGAATCAGAGAAGAGCGGCGTGTGATAATAGGGGAAGCTAACTTTCCCTTATCTGTTTTCCACCTACCTAGCAATGGAGGATTTTCACTCTACGGTATTTGGTGCCTCCATACCATGTCGGCTATCCCTCGTCTCACCCTACTTAGCCTGATCTACTATATGATCTCCTAATTCTGTCTGTCTGACGCCGAAATCGTGCGCCAGCGCTCATTGGCTACCGCCAGACGCGGCAACCAATGAGCGCAGCATATGCAAAAAAGCCGCGCGATTAGCCTATTATATGTGTGGGTGCAGCCGGAGCAGTCATGTCACTAATCTCTCACCAATTCCCGCTCTCCGCTCTCCTCTGCCATATCCCTGCGGTGCACTCCTCCTGCTCCCCGGTGCGGTCCTCCTCCTCCTCCCTGGCCCCAAACAGTGCGTTCCTCCTCCCTGGCCCCAGCCGGTGCGGTACTCCTCCTCCTCCCTGGCCCCTGCCAGTGCTCTCCTCCTCCCTGGCCCCAGCCGATGCGGTCCTCCTCCTTCCTGGCCCTGGCCGGTGCGCTCCACCTCCCTGGCCCCGGCCGGTGCGCTCCTCCTCCCCAGCCCCGGCCAGTACGCTGCTCCTCCCCAGCCCCGGCCAGTGCACTCCTCTTCCCCGGCCCCAGCTAGTGTGCTCCTCCTCCTTGGCCCCGGTTCCGTCCTCCCCGCCGTGCAGCGCTTTCCCCTGTCACACTGAGCCCCGGATCTCCACTCTCCTCTCTCTACTCCCCGCTGGCTTTCTGATGACAGAGAACGCTGAGCGACTCCTGTTCCAGTGCAGCTGCTGCTATGCCTGGGTGAGAGGTAAGTGCTGTCTGCAGATCGGATTACTACTGCTGTGCTGCACCACATTATCACTGCTGTATACTCCACCTCCTCACTGTACATTTGCTGTATACTCCACCTCTTCACTGTACGTCTGTTGTATACTCCACCTCATCACTGTACATCTGCTGTGTACTCCACCTCATCACTGTACATCTGCTGTATACTCCACCTCACTGTACATTTGCTGTATACTCCACCTCATCACTGTACGTCTGTTGTATACTCCACCTCATCACTGTACATCTGCTGTGTACTCCACCTCATCACTGTACATATGCTGTATACTCCACCTCATCACTGTACTTCTGCTATATACTGCACCTCATCACTGCACATCTGCTGTATACTCCACCTCATCACTGTACATCTGCTGTATACTCCACCTCATCACTGTACATCTGCTGTATACTCCACCTCCTCACTGTACATCTGCTGTATACTCCACCTCATCATTGTACATTTGCTGTATACTCCACCTCACCACTGTACATCTGCTGTATACTCCACCTCCTCACTGTTCATCTGCTGTATACTCCACCTCCTCACTGTACATCTGCTGTATACTCCACCTCATCACTGTACATTTGCTGTATACTCCACCTCATCACTGTACATCTGCTGTATACATCTCCACCTCATCACTTATACACCTCCTCCTAATCATCACTGTATATATCTCCTGTATACTGCACCTCCTTCACTTTGACGTGGTACAGACACCGCCTCACACCAACACTGCCACACACAGACACTGCCGCACACAGACACTGCCGCTCACCGCCACCGCCACACACAGACACCGCCGGGCACTGACAACGCCAAACACTAACACCGCCAAACAACCAAAACTACTGTACACCGACACCTCTGAATACTGGCACTGCTGTAGCTATCTACTATATAATTGCCTAATCGTGTCTGTCTAAAGCCGAAATCACGCGCCAGTGCTCATTGGTCGCCGCCAGCCGCAGTGACCAATAAGTGCAGCATATGCAAAGCAGACACGCCATTAGGCAATTATATAGTAGATATAGGAGCAGTGTCACAGCACCTATCCTCACCGCACATTACACCTGCCTTCCCTTGTCTCCTCCGCTCACCTGTCTGCTCCCCTTCTCGGTCATCCACATGATCCCCCCTCCTAAGCTCTCCCTCCATGACAAGCCAGGGGGCCCCTCCTGAGCTCTCCACCATGACAGGCCTTGTCCTCCAGCATAACGGCCTTCTGTCCGCCCAACGCTCTCTCTCCCTCCTCCGCCCCCATACACGGCCTCCTGCCGTCTCTTACCCATCTGCTCCCAGATCCCCCTCAGTTTTCCGCTGCCGTCCACCATCTTCCTCTCCCCCCGGTGTTTCTGCTCTCTCTCTCATTGTCAGCCCCGGGCCGTGCTTGCGCAATGGAAGGAATCTGCGTGGTGGCCATTGCTGCTGCTGCTGTTGCCAGGGAAAAGCCTGTGATTGGGTTTACATGGCCCCGCTATCACACTGATGCCAGGCAGAGAGCAGAGGGGGCGCCAGAGAGCAGAGAGCTGGGGAGCAGAGGGCTTGAAGACAGCTGCTGTGCTCATTGCCGCCCCCTGCCAAGCCGGAGCTCCAGGCTGTGATTTCCCTCACTGTGGGAAAAGGATCCGGCCCCAGAGCAGAGTCACGGATTAGAACGGGAACACTGGGCTCCAGCTGGACCGGGTCAGACCAGGGGGGAGGGTGTAGGTGTGTGTGTGTGTGTGTGTAGGTGTTTAGGTGTGTGGGTGTGTGTGTGTAGGTGTCTATGGGTGTTTAGGTGTGTCTGTAGGTGTGTGTAGGCATGTGTAAGTGTGTGTGTGTGTAGGTGTGTGTGTCCACTCACCCGCCGTATACTCTGCTAATCATTCACCCGCTGTATACTTTGCTAACCCCTGAGCCCCTGTATACTCTGCTGACCACTGAGCCGCCGTAAACTCTGCTAATCACTGAGCCACCATAAACTCTGCTAACCACTGAGCCGTCGTATACTCTGCTAACCACTAAGCCGCCGTATACTCTGCTAAACACTGAGCTGCCGCATACTCTGCTAACCACTGAGCCGCTGTATACTCTGCTAATATTATTTATAATCATAAGTAACAATATATCATATAAATAAAAATATGCTTACATGACAATTGTCCATACATCCCCATTTAACTTGAAAAAACATACATATGAAATATTTATTCATATTTATTCATTTATTTATATGTTTGTGATAAACGGAATATATTTAATGTGTAAAAGGATATATGTGTAGGTCAATAATTGTACTGTATAAGCCGTAAAGCTTGCATGGTGTATTGTGTTTTTGCTCAATTTTTTTCCTCTTTTATAGATAACTAGCTGGGTGCCCGATGCACATGCATCGGGATTCTAGAAGAGCGAGTCTCTGACTCGCAATGGCCGCTGCGCGGCCAATGCTTCGGGCGTATCCACATGACCACGCTGACTCGCAGCGCGTGTGGACTCAGAAGGGGCAAAAAACCCATTCGTGATTATATAATAGATTATGAAGAATAGGAAAGGGATCTGCCTTTGGAATGAAAAGGTTACTGCTAATTTAGCATCTAGATTCAGTTTATATGAGAATTTTTACTCAAATCGGAGAAGATCTTTTTAACCCATCGTCCACAGGCAGTACATTTCTTACTATATACATACTCAAAGAAAGAAAATTTCCTTATTTCCTGTCCTTCTTGCTCTAAACATAGATATAAAAATATATATAAAGTATAAATATTTTTCTGGATTGTTCTATTTACCATACACTTGAGTGAGCACAACCAGGTGCATAGCTGCCTCATCTAAGATGACTGACACACGGGGAAACTCCAAACACAAAATCCCAGTAGTGCCCGGTCTTTACAATTTGGTTTACACATGTATATAGGGTTCAAGTGTATTAGTGAGAACGTAATTCCCTGAATACCATACTTTTCGTGGTTGTCACCTTGCCTTTCATGGTTTGATCTTTGTCTTCTGCACCCACCATTTTTGAACATTTGATTAATCTTGGGTATGATTGCTGAAAGAGAAAGCGTGTGATATCTCCTGAAACACCACAACTGTCTAACCCTTGAGTTAAGTGCTATTAAGAGTGTAACCTCATTATTTCCCTATCAGGCTACGTAGGGTGAGACGAGGGACAGCCAATGTGGTATGGAGGCACCAAATACCGTAGGGTGAAAATCCCCCATTGCTAGGTAGGTGGAAAACAGATAAGGGAAAGTTAGCTTCCCCTATTATCACACGCCGCTCTTCTCTGATTTAAATGTGTTTGTGTTGGTTATGTCTTTTCTATGTGCGTCTTTGACCTTTTTATTGAAAGATTGTTAATAAAGTAACTCTTTTAACAAAATTAAAAGTTGGTAACCCATACTTTCTATAACCTAAAAATAATTGCTTACCTCCTAAAATATAAATACACTCTGGTTACTGGTTGTAGCCCTCTACCGGTAGCTCCATCTGGACTCTGTGCCCAATGAGGGAGCGGTGACACAGGACTCAGTTATTTTGTAAATATACACTGCACAGTACCACTTCTCATGTCCTGTATTTTGGGTGTACTCCTCAGTAACTATATTATTCTGAATATAGACACTGCATAGTACTTGAATGATGAAAAACCGGCTCCTGGACGAATGCTTCATTTTCTTATGATTTTATTTGTTATTCCATAGAAATAAAATAGACAACAAGGGAACACAGTCCCCCCCGCTGAATGCGTTTCGGACTGGCGTCCTTTGTCTACAGCATGAACTGAACAGTTTTCCCAAAGTACGGTATATATACATGTTAAAATCACTTCCTATGGAACACACATTGAATTTGATTAGGTCCTTTAATTAACCATTTGTGATCCGGGTTGAAGCTACCTGGTTATTTAAGAGTGACAGCAGTCAAACTAATCCTGTTGCAGCTCTGAAATATATATTATATTGCTCGTCAACATTTATCCAACACATAGTAATACATTAATGTATATACTCTGCACAGTACTACTTCTCCTGTCCTGTTGTCAGAGAGGTGGTATTGGACTTTGATTTAAAGCATTTAAATGTTGCTTAAATTGATTATCCCAAATATGGATGTCATCACTTATCCTTTTTATAGGTGATGACTTTCCCTTTACTGTGGATCTGACCGATGGGGACCCCAAAATCCTGAGAAACGTAGCTTTGAAGAGTAAGGCTACGTTCACACGCTCTGTATTTCACCATTTACACAGCGCTTATTAGCACTTGTGAAATGCAGTGACGTAACACATCCCAGCAAAAGCAATGGCTTTTGCAGAAATCCGTTCACGTTATCCGTAAATTTGTGGATGTGCTTTCACTGCAAAGCGCGTCCGCAAAAAGAATGACCATGTTAATTCTTTGCGCCTTTTTCCGGTGCACTTTTCCCATAGACCACATTGTAAAATGGGCTGAGGAAAAGTGCAGCCGAAAATGTGCACTGTGTGAATGCAACTGCGCTTTTTTGAGCAAAGCACAGCATACAATCGCAACTGCATAAAAGCACTACTATTAGGCTAGTGCCAAACCTGCAACAGACAGGAGGTCGAAGCGGTGAGCGGTCCTGACGAAGCGGTGAGCGAAACGTTGAGGTGCTGGGCAGTGTGGTGCGGTATGGATACTTTCTAACTGAGCACTTTTGCACTTTGTGAGGGGTAATAATGGTTACAATATACTGTGCTGTATCCCTGTCCCTTTGGACAACCTTTGGGTGTCAGTAGGTGTAGTGGAGATTGGATTATAATTCCCCCTGTGCAGACTAAGTAATGATGGTATCTATAATGGTATTTTGCCTGTACTTTGCAAATGTATACCTGCATACACACTGTCTGGGGTGTTTTTAGGGGAAGGGCTTTTATTGAGTGTGATGTTTTCCTGTAATAAATAAAAATATTTGCATTTATATACCAAGTATGGTGTAAAGATTGCCGTTTTTCTTTATTTGGGTGTATATACACCGGACCCTGCCGGAGCTTACCGCTGCCACAGCCACCGCCGCTGTACGTAGCCGGGCACCCTAGATGTACGATAATAAGCCATCAGCCAATCAGGCGACTGCTGGTGTCTCATTGGCCCTGGCATTGCCGTACATACACACTGAGTGGCGCAGTTACCTCCGTACAGGAGATGTACGGTAATGCCGCGGCCAGTCAGACACCAGCAGCCGCCTGATTGGCTGATGGCTTATTATCGTACATCTATGGCACCCGGCGGCTATGTACACGGCGATGGTGGCAGCAGGAAGCTCCGGAGGACATGGACGGCAGAGGCAGGTGAGTATAAATTTTTTTTTTCTTCCCTGCCACCTGCCACAGCTCATTTTTTGGGGGGGGCCCTTACATTAAGCACGGCGGCCCGATGCCGGCATTTTTTCCCCAGTAGGCGCCCTGTACCCGGCGTATAAGACGACCCCCAACTTGGGAGAAGATTTTTAGGGGTTAAAAAGTCATCTTATACGCCAGAATATTTGGTAGCTGCCATGATTTTCTCTAGGCAGCTGTCTAGCATTCTGGAAAAGAAAATGGTGATGACTCACAAAGCTGGAGAAGGCAGTAAGAAGATAGCAAAGTGTTTTCAAGTTGCCCTGTGAGTTTGAAATGTAATTAAGAAATGGCAGTTAACAGCAACAGTGTAGGTCAAGATAAGGTCTGGAAGACCAAGCACAATTTCAATGAAAGCTGCTTGTAGGATTGCTAAAGAGGCAAATCATAATCATCGCTTGAATTCAAAAGATCTTCAAGAAGATTTAGCAGACTTTGAAGTTGTAGTACATTGTTCTTCTGGATAGAATCACCTGCACAAATATGGCCTTCATCGAAAAGAAAAGAAAACCTCTACTGTGTCCTCAACAAAAAATTCAGCATCAGAAATATGCAAAATAACAAGCCTAATGCATTTTGAAAACAAGCCCTGTTGATTGATGAGGTTAAAATAGAACTCTTTGGCCACAATATTCGTAGGTATGTATGGAGAAAAAAAGGAAAAGAATCTAAGGAAAATAACATTATGACAACCATTAAGCATGGAGCTGTATCAATAATACTCTTGAGTTGTGTTAAAGCCAATGGCATGGGAACCATCAGGCCATTTTACTGTGTGGACTTTTTAAAATATAAAAGATGTAATTTAAAAAAATCTTTTATTTTTGCTTCATCTACTATAGCAAAGCCTTCGATTGTGTTGATTACCAGAAACTTTGGAATACCATGAAGGATACGATGTGCCGAACCATCTGATCAGTCCCATTAGCAACCTTTAAATTGACCAAGAAAAAACAGTATGAACAGAGCACAGTGACACAGCATGGTTCAAAGTAGAGCAAAGTGTCAGGCAAGGTTGCATACCGTCACCTTTACTTATTATTTATACGCAGCAGCAATTTTCAGGAAGGCTGGACTAGCCAAATAAGAAGAAGGAATCAAATTTGTTGGACAAATCAACAATCTAAAATACGCAGACGGAAGCAACAAGTATAGATGGAATGAATATTGTATTATGGAGTGTCAAATGGAAAGCTCGAACATGGTACTACTACTCAACAGAATTATGACAAAGTATTTGACTACTGCCAGTTATGTCAGGGACACATTTGAGATGGACAACGAGGAATTTGAAGTTGTAAAGGACTTCAACTTACTCAGATCAATGATCACTCAAGATGCAGTGACAACACCAGAAATCCACAGCAGAATAGCTTTGGGAAAATCAAAAATGAAGTCACTGAACAAGGTCTTCAAATCAAAGAATATTTCACTATCGATGAAGGCATGGCTCATTCATAGTTTCATCTTTTCAGTAGTAACTTATGAAAGTGAAACCTGGACAATAAAGAAACAAGACAGAAGAAGAGTCAACTTCTTTGATATGTGGTGCTGGAGAAGGATGTTATCAATACCATGGATGACAAAATGAATAAGCAAATCAATTTTGGAACAAATAAAGCCAGACATGTCACTTGAAGCAAGAATCACCAAGCTACAAATTGCCTACATTGAACACATCATACAGTTGTGGCCAAAAGTATTGACACCACTGCAATTCTGTCAGACAATACTCAGTATCTTCCTGAAAATGCTTGCAATCACAAATTCTTTGGTATTATTATCTTCATTTAAATTGTCTTAAATGAAAAAACACAAAAGAGAATGAAGCAAAAAGAAAAACATTGATCATTTCACACAAAACTCCAAAAATGGGCCAGACAAAAGTATTGGCACCCTCAGCCTAATACTTGGTTGCACAACCTTTAGCCAAAATAACTGCGATCAACCGCTTCCGGTAACCATCAATGAGTTTCTTACAATGCTCTGCTGGAATTTTAGACCATTCTTCTTTGGCAAACTGCTCCAGGTCCCTGATATTTGAACTGCCATTTTTAGATCTCTCCACAGGTGTTCAATGGGATTCAGGTCTGGACTCATTGCTGGCCACCTTAGAAGTCTCCAGTGCTTTCTCTCAAACCATTTTCTAGTGCTTTTTGAAGTGTGTTTAGTGTAATTGTCCTGCTAGAAGACCCATGACCTCTGAGGGAGACCCAGCTTTCTCACACTGGGCCCTACATTACGCTGCAAAATTTGTTGGTAGTCTTTAGACTTCATAATGCAATGCACACGGTCAAGCAGTCCAGTGCCAGAGGCAGCAAAGCAACCCCAGAACTTCAGGGAACCTCCGCCATGTTTGACTGTAGGGACCGTGTTCTTTTCTTTGAATGTCTCTTTTTTTCTCCTGTAAACTGTATGTTGATGCCTTTGCCCAAAAAGTTCTACTTTTGTCTCATCTGACCAGAGAACATTCTTCCAAAACGTTTTAGGCTTTCACAGGTAAGTTTTGTCTTTTTTATGTTTCGGGGTAAGAAGTGGGGTCTTCCTTGGTATCGTACCATACAGCCCCTTTTCATGTAGACGCCGACGGATAGTACGGGTTGACACTGTTGTACCCTCGGACTGCAGGGCAGCTTGAACTTGTTTGGATGTTAGTCGAGGTTCTTTATCCACCATCCACACAATCTTGCGTTGAAATCTCTCGTCAATTTTTTTTTCCGTCCACATCTAGGGAGGTTAGCCACAGTGCCATGGGCTTTAAACTTCTTGATGACACTGTGCACGGTAGACACAGGAACATTCAGGTCTTTGGAGATGGATTTGTAGCCTTGAGATTACTGATGCTTCCTCACAATTTGGTTTCTCAAATCCTCAGACAGTTCTTTGGTCTTCTTTCTTTTCTCCATGCTCAATGTGGTACACACAAGGACACAGGACAGAGGTTGAGTCAACTTTAATCCATGTCAACTGGCTGCAAGTGTGATTTAGTTATTGCCAACACCTGTTAGGTGCCACAGGTAGTTACAGGTACTGTTAATTACACAAATTAGAGAAGCATCACATGATTTTTCTAACAGTGCCAATACTTTTGTCCACCCCCTTTTTTATGTTTGGTGTGGAATTATATCCAATTTGACTTTAGGACAATTCTTTTTGTGTTTTTTCATTGAAGACAAATTACATGAAGATAATAATACCAAAGAATTTGTGATTGCAATCATTTTCAGGAAGAAACTGAGTATTATCTGACAGAATTGCAGGGGTGTCAATACTTTTGGCCACAACTGTAAGTAGGGGAAATCACTGGAGAAGGACATCATTGTAGGAAGAATAGAAGGTACAAGGTGAAAGAAGAAAACCACCAACCCAATGACCTGATATTGTCAAGATAACGGCAGAGAAGACCCTGATGGACCTATCAAGGCTTGCACAATATCGATCTTCATACAGAGTGTTCATCAATCATGTCAGCATGGCATGAGATCGAGCAGAAGGCTGATAGTAATAATAATAATATAGTAATAATAATAGTAATAGTAATAATAACAAAGGAAATGTGTCATCCTTAAACTTATGCCTTTTAGAGATAATTAGAGATTCATCTTCACTTGCTTAACAGTTCATAACAGTAATTTTGACCAGGGGTGCCCAATCTTTAGCATGTCACTGTACCTTTATAACTCATAATCAACTTTGCACATTATAAAAAGATTTTAAAAATGAGCATCAATCAGGAAATTATATGTATAGTTTTTATCATTCTTTATCTTTCTTCGATTAAGAGGAAACTGCTCTTTAAAGGTTGAATTGAAGGGATCAATGAGCAAACTGCTCATAGTGGTTTTTTGTTCGCAAAATAATATTTGCAAACAGAGACATCACATTAGGGAGATTGCTGTGTATCAGAGTTCCTACAGAGGCAATATTTTTTCTACAATCTGAAAATTACATTTTAACAAAAGGAGAGAAAGTCCATTAAATGGATCTTCCCAATGCTTATGTTTATGACTGTACGGTACTAAACAGGCATCATATGAACTTCAAGCACAAATGAAATATCAATGTTGTCTTTTGGGATTATGAAGAACAAGTAATATAATGAAATTGTACAGTCAAAAATTAAAATGAATTACCGTAATAGCCATCAGCAAGAGAGATGCTCACAGCTTTTAATAGCTGCATTACGATAAGTATGCAAACCATACAATTGCAATTTAAAAGTTTTGTGATTTTTTTTATATAATTGTGTAAATCTACATCTTTCCATGAGAACATTCCATGCTATTAATAGACATCAGCAGACTCCAAAAATAAAAATTCACTTCCTCTTCTTTTGCCTACTTTTAACCAGGTACTAAAAACCATGCATATCCAGTAACTGCTTAGAGCTCACATATGCTTGTCATGGACACAAGGGAGTGCTTCAAACTGACAAGCCAAGACCATCATTAGTCATGCCACGCTATAAATGGAGTAACCTAATTTATCTGCAGAATTAATAGGCTCTGTGCTAAAAAAGCAGAAGTCCAACTTCAGCAATTGTATTTAAAACGACGAAACCTCCATATCAACAGCACAGCAAAAAAATAAATAAAAATAGTACTATGTTTAACCCCTTAAGGACCGAGTGACTTTGCACCTTAACCTCTTGCCGACACAGGACGTTGTACAACGTCCTGGGCCGGTAAGGGGTGTTTGATGTGAGCTCCGGCGCGGCCAACCACAACAGGTCCGCGATTCTGGGAGATACAGATGAGCTGCAGCTCATCTGTATCTCCCAGAAGCGATCGGACTGTGCAGCAGAGTGCCTCTTTAAGGGGCAGTGTAAAACTAAGAATTAATAGAAAAAATAAGTTTTTACAAACCTTTCAAAAAAAAAAAAACATTAAAGTTTAAATCACCCCCCTTTCCCCCAATCACAATAAAAGTATTAAAAAAATTTAAAAAATACACATGTTTGGTATTGCTGCATTCAGAATCGCCCAATCTATCATCCTATTAAATCTGTTAATGAGAGCCGTAAACTTTGTAACGGAAAAAATGGTCCAAACGCAAAAAATTCCTTTTTTTCGGTCCCCGCAACATTGCTATAAAATACAATAACAGTAGTGATGGGCGAATCCTAAATTACTCGGAATCGCTTGACTCTAGCGAGTCCGAGCCCGGGACTCGCTACTCGTTGCGAGTCTAGCGAGTCCAATGTTAATGAATGGGGAAGCGAGTAATAGCGAGTAGTGTGCGATTTACAAATCACAGATGTGTCTCGGAAGCTTCAGCCTGCTATTGACTTGCATTGGACTTGTTTACTGTGCAAGTAATCGCTGGGAAACTCGCACAGATAAGAGTCAGGCTGTCTCCTCTGTGCTGGCTGCCGCAGCTCAAGGGTCCTAGAGCCCGCCTGCTGCCTGATGTAGCAGAGCTGAGATTGTTCTCAGTCTGCTCATCCCTGTGCATAGACATCTATATCTATGCACAGGGGATGTAACAGAGAGGACATCGCATTTTGGACTGCGTCGGACGGAAGAGGATTTTTTTAATTAAAGATGAAGTCCATAATGGCTTTTTTTTTATTTCTAATAAAAAATTTTCTCTGTGTTGTGTTTTTTTTTAAAACAATTTAATAGAAATTCATGGCGGTCATGTCTAATATTGGCGTGACCGCCATAAATTTCGAGCTTAGGGCCAGCTGATAATACAAAGCTTGCCCTAACCTCTTTATTACCCAGCGTGCCACCGCCACCAGGGCCGCTGAAAGAGCGGGGTTCAGCGCCAGAGGATGGAAATTGCGTGGAGCCCCACGCATTTTTTTTAAATTATTTCATGAAATTCTGAGATTCTGACTCTGACTCTGACTCTGAGACTCTGACTCTGAGACTCTGAGACTCTGACTCTGAGACTCTGAGACTCTGGATTTGTCAGAAAAAAATTTCACGTGGGCTTCGCCGTATTTCTGGAACCAGCCGGATCCAGCAGGCAGCGACGGGCTGCCCCCAACCCCCAGGTGCCTATTTGTACCTGGCCGGACACAAGAATACAGGGGAGCCCTTTTTTTTAATTATTTCATGAATTTCATGAAATAATAAAAAAAATATGCGTGGGGCTCCGCGCAATTTCTATGTCTAGCCAGGTACAGCTAAGCAGCTGGGGGCTGGAATCCGCAGTGCAGGGATGCCCAAGCTTTCTGGGCACCCCCCGCTGCAAATTGCAGCCCGCAGCCACCCCAGAAGATGGTGCGTTCATTGAAGCGCCATCCTCTGGCGCTGAACCCCGCTCTTCCAGCAGCCCTGGTGGCGGTGGCACGCTGGGTAATAAAGGGGTTAATACCAGCTTTGTTATACAAGCTGGTATTAAGCCTGAGATTCTTAATGTCAGGCCACGTTTGACCCAGCCACTAAGAATCTCCAATAAAGGGTTAAAAAAACACAACACAGAGAAAATTTTTTATTAGAAATAAAAAAAAAAAGCCATTAGGGACTCCATCTTTAATTAAAAAAATCCTCTTCCATCCGACGTAATCCAAAATGCGATGTCCTCTCTGCTACATCCCCTGTGCATAGATATAGATGTCTATGCACAGGAAATGAGCAGACTGAGAACAATCTCAGCACTGCTACATCATCTCTGTGAGCAGGCGGGCTCTAGGACCCTGGAGCTGCGGCAGCCTGCACAGAGAAGACAGCTGGACTCGGCTCGCAAAGTAACAGCAGTTACTTTGCGAGTTTCCCTGTGATTACTTGCACAGTAATCAGACCAATGCAAGTCAAAGGCAATCCTAGTTTTGTCAGCGTCTCTGACAAAACTAGGATTGATATTGATTTGCATTGGACTCGTTTACTGTGCGAGTAATCACTGGGAAACTCGCAGAGTACCGAGTCCTGCGAGTCCCTTACTACTCGCCGAGTAACGAGTCCTAGCGAGTAGATTCGCCCATCCCTAAATAACAGGCGATCAAAACTGCGGATCCCCCAAAAAGTGGTTCATTAGAAACGTTAGCTCAAGACGCAAAAAATAAGCCGTCACACTGCCCCAGATCCCGAAAAATGAGGATGCTACAGGTTGCAGAACATGTTTTTTTCAAACTTCAGAATTTTTTTTCACCACCTAGATACCAGTAAAGGTAACATGTTGGGTGTCTACGAACTCGTACCGACCCGAGGCATCACCCCGTCATGTCGGTTTTACCATATAGTGAACATGGCGACTAAAATACCCAAAAAACAAACGTGTTATTGCACTTTTTTTGCAATTTCACTGCATTTAGAATTTTTTTGCAATTGCCCTGTACACTATATGGTAAAACAAATTATGGGATATGAAAGTACATCTCGTCCCGCAAAAAACAAGCCATCAAATGTCTATATTGCCAGAAAAATAAAAAAGTTATGGCTCTTGGAAGCAGCGGAGCAAAAAACGAAAATGAAAAATGAAAAAGTTCCCCGGTCATGAAGGAATTAAGGACCAGACCGTTTTTTGTAATTCTGACCAGTATCCCAGTGGCGTAGCTGGCCAGCTTCGGGCCCCGGGGCGAGATCACCGCCCAGGCCCCCCATGCGAGGACGGGGGGGGGGGGGGGGGTGCTGGTGGAGGGATTTGAGGACCGGGGGGGGGGGGGGGGTGCTGGTGGAGGGATTTGAGGACCGGGGTGTGGGGTGGAGGTGTGAGGAGGACCGGACCGGGTGCAGAAGGGCGCTGATACTCACCGCGTCTGCTGTAGGAGAGGGAGGCGGGGCGTGCAGATCTGCACAGCAGGAAGTCCCGTCCTCCCTCCCCTCCGGTCGCGCGGCTGCCAGCTGCCAGCACGGGGCCCCCCCAGGGAGTGCGGGGCCCCCCCAGGGCGGCCAATGGGCCCTTAAGCCAGGGGGGGCCCGGGGCGATCGCCCCCCCTGCCCCCCCGCTAGCTACGCTACTGCAGTATCCCTAAATGAGGTAATAACTCTGGAATGCTTTAACGGATCCTGGCGATTCTCATATGTTTTTTCATGACATTTTGGTCTTTATGTTAGTGGTAAATTTAGAGCGATAATTTTTGCATTTATTTGTGAAAAAAATCAAAAATATGGCGAAAATTTTGAAAATTTCACAATTTTAAAATTTTTAATTTTTATTCTGTTAAACCAGAGTGTTATATGACACAAAATAGTTCATAAATAACATTTCTCACATGTCTACTTCACATCAGCACAATTTTGAAAAAAAAAATTGGGAAGTTAAGGGTTCAAAATTCATCAGAAATTTTTCATTTTTCCAGCAAAATTTACAAAACCATTTTTTAGTGATCACAGGCAGGCTTCAAAAAAAGGTATAACACTAAATTAAAAGAAAAGTTGGAATTTTTGACCGCGCTACCATATAAAAAAATTTAAAGATTCTTTGCAGTTGATAGAGATTTTTATTTCTCAATGCATCTCAAGGCACTCTAGCCCCTTTATCAGGAGAAAAACCACCGATGTACATTTTTTTCCTCCTGATGAAGGGGATAGAGTGCCTTGAGATGTGTTGAGTAATAAAAATCACTATCAACTGCAAAGAATCTTTTGATTTTTTATATGATAGCACGGTCAAAAATTCCAACTTTTCTTTTAACCTCTTCCCGACCTATGACCCACCATTTGGGCCATGAAAGTCGGTGCGTTCCCAACCTATGGCCCAGGGGATGGGCTACGCAATGATCGGGCTCCTGCGGCGCGTGTGTGGGGGGGTCACTCAGGTGTCACTGTAGCAAATGCTATGTGACAACCTGTAGTTGACCCCACGGGCCGTGGATTAACCCCCCCGTGCCCAGGGCCCCTCTGATTGGCAGTGCAAATCTGTCACTGCCAATTAGAATCAATGTAATATTTCACCAATGAAAATTCGTGAAATATTTGGGATCTGGGCTGGCCTGATGCTTATAGTATCAGGCATAGACTGGAGGAAATGTGTCCTCTGTGCCCCTCCTGGATCTGATTGGGGCTAGTGTCCATGTGACGCTAGCCCTTCAATCAGCTATCCAGGGGATTGTTTACAATGGCGGACCACGCTTCCCTGCTCCATTCTGTCCCTGGATGCCGAGGAGTGTGGTCCCCCTGCCGCCGACCGACATCGATCTGCCGCACCGTGACCGATGCGCCACACCGTGACCGATCTGCCACTGCTGCCACCACCACCGCCGCCTGCACCAATCCGGAAACATCTGTCCCTGTCTCTGTGCTCCCTCTGTGCACCGCCTGTCCCTGCTTGCTCTGTCCCTGCTCTCTCTCTGTTCCCCCTCCCTCTCTGTTCTTCCTCCATCTGATTCCGGCCCCCTCCTCCCCCCCGCACATCCTCCCCTCCATCCCCCTCTTTTCAAGTCCAATTTCTTCCGCTCCCTCTCCCACCTGTGTATCCACCGGCTGGTGCCCTCGTTCTGCCAGCCGGTGCACAGTGATTACAGGCAGCAGCTGCGCCTGTGATCACCCCTCCTCCCGTCCCAGTGATCACCCACCCTGCTGCTGCTACTGCCCCCTTCTGCACCAGTGATCACCCCCCTGCTGCTGGCTCCTTAGCCCCCTCTTGCACCTGCACGCCTGACCGCCTCCTCCTGCGCTCCATGTGCCCAAGTGCTCGCCGTCCACCCGAGCGCTCCCCGTCCGCCTGAGTGCTCCCCGTCTGCCCGAGCGCTCCCCATCCACCTGTGCGCTCCCCATTCACCCGTGCGCTCCCCATCTGCCCGAGCTCTCCCCGTCTGCCCGAGCGCTCCCCATCTGCCCGAGCCCTCCCCGTCTGCCCGACAGACCCCTCCGCCCGACAGACCCCACACATCAAAGTTACACCAAGCACTCGCACACACACGTACACTCACACTGCGGTATAATAAAGTTTAGATTTTTTTACACACGCACACAAAACACGGCACACAATGTCCCGTCTATCCCACTCATCCCAGTCATCAAGGTCAGAAAGGGCGTACTCGGCTGAGGAGGCATATGCTATACTTGCCTCCGAAGCCGACAGTGAGGGAGAGCACCCAACGTTCCTCTATTCCTCACATTCTTCCTCCTCCAGTGACACCAACACGCCTCCAAGACGATGTCGCAGGACAAGACATCGTCCGGGCGCTGTAGAAGAAGAGCCGCAGCCTGGAGAAGGGCCGCAGGCTGGAGAAGAGGAGCCGGAGGCCATGGACCCACAGCCGTCTGTGAGTAACCCTCAACCTGGTGCTAGTCACGCCCAAGCTAGCACCAGGGCCCCCGTGTGGACCCCCGTCCCTGAACACTACACTCCACAGATTCCTGATTTCCTTCCCCAATCAGGAATCCAGCTTGAGACCACAAACTTCAGAGAAATTGACTTTTTCAAAGTCTTTTTCTCTGAGGACATTGAGAGTCTCATGGTGGACCAGACCAACATTTACGCCCAATAATTTCTGGTCCAAAACCCAAATTCCATATTTTCTTCTTGGAGTCCTGTGGACTCTGGAGTAATGTTGAAATATTGGGGATTGGTACTTCACATGGGGATTGTGAAGAAACCAGAAATCCGCCAATACTGGAGTACCGATATTTTATATCAAACTCCAGTGTTCGGCGTGGTGATGACCCGAAAGCAATTCAAGGTCATTCACAAATTTTTTCATTTGAGGGACAATGCGGACAGCCTTCCCCGTGATGACCCGAATTTCAACAGATTGTTCAAAATTCGGCCGGTTATCGAACACTTCAGCAACAAGTTTGCTGAAGTGTACATTCCAGAATGGGAAATTTGTGTGGATGAATCCCTGGTCCACTTCAAAGGTAGGCTTACATTCTGGCACTACCTGCCCAGCAAGAGAGCGAGGTACGGAATAAAACTCTACAAGCTGTGCGAGAGTACCTCATGGTACACTCACAGCTTTAGAGTGTATGAGGGAAAGGATTCCAGGATCCAGCCCCCAGAGTGTCCACCTGCTCTGGGGCTAAGCGGGAAAATAGTGTGGGATCTGATCCACCCACTACTTGATAAAGGTTACCATCTATACGTTGATAACTTTTATTCAAGTATCCAACTATTTAATTCCCTTTCTGCCAGAACTACTGCCGCTTGCAGTACTGTGCGCAGAAACCAGAAGGGTCTTCCTCTGACGCTAGTTGAGCAGCCTCTCCCAAGAGTTGAGAGCCGAGCTCAATGTAGCAGCAACATGCTTGTGGTCAAGTTCAAAAACCGAAGGGATGTTTTTTTCTTGACCACAATTCATGGTCCCGGCACCACGGCCACCACCACCAGAGATACCCCAGGATAGGTCCACAAACCGGACTGTGCCCTGGGGTACAACAAGCACATGGGGGGGAGGGGTTGATCTTTCTGATCAAGTCCTCCAGCCCTACAGTGCCATGCGGAAGGTGAAGGTTTGGTACAAAAATCTGGCCATGCACAACGTTCAAATAGCACTGTATAACGCATACATGCTATCACGATGTGCAGGTCACACCACCAACACCTTCCTCCAGTTCCAGGAGAAGGTGGTAAAGGCCCTGATTTTTAGAAGAGGAGGAGAAGAACAAGAAGAAGAAGCGCGCCCCAGCACTCCTGGAACTCGAGCTTCATCACACGTCCCCGGACTGACATACTGACCTTTCCTACACAACTCACCCACACCAGCATGACATACACAACATCACACACACACAAATACGCACAACATCTGAACATTGGACCTTGCACTGATAAGAGCACCCTTAGTCTTTACCATGGCTTTGGGGTCTCATTCCGATGCGCTAGAACAAATCACTTCCTGCAGAACGGCCAGGTTACAAGTTGACCTGTCCTTCTTGAAGGCTTGGTACAGATGTGTAATTGTGCTCTATATGTGGATGGGGTCACTTGTGGGGGAGCTCCAATGTTTAGGCACACAGGGGCTCTCCATACGGAACCTGGTGTTTGCTAACAATTGGAATTGTTAGCGAACACCAGGTCGTGTATGGAGAGCCCCTGTGTGCCTAAACATTGGAGCTTCCCCACAAGTGACTCCATTTTGGAAACTAGACCCCCCCCTTCCCCCCAGGGAACGTATCTAGCTGCATAGTGAGCACTTTGAACCCGCTGGTGGTTCACAAATTGACCCGTAATAAGGAAAAAAATACTTTTTTTTTGTCACACAAATTTTCTTTTTTTATTTTTGACGGATCAATTTGTGCAGCACCTGGGGGTTCATAGTGCTCACTATGCATCTAGATATGTTCCCTGGGGGTCTAGTTTCCAAAATGGGGTCACTTGTGGGGAAGCTCCAATGTTTAGGCACACAAGGGCTCTCCATACACGACCTGGTGTCCGCTAACAATTCCAATTGTTAGCAAACACCATGTTGCGTTTGGTGAGCCCCTGTGTGCCTAAACATTAGAGCTCCCCCACAAGTGACCCCATTTTGGAAACTAGACCCCCCAGGGAACTTATCTAGATGGGTGGTGAGCATATTGAACCCCCAGGTGCTTCACAAATTAATGAAAAAAAATTGTGCGGAAAAATTACTTTTTCATTTATACAGATCAATTTTTGAAGCACCTAGGGGTTCAAAGTGCTCACTATGCATCTAGATATGTTCCCTGGGGGGTCTAGTTTCCAAAATGGGGTCACTTGTGGGGGAGCTCCATTGTTTAGGCACACAGGGGCTCTCCAAACGCGACATGGTGTCCGCTAACAATTTGAATGGAAATCAGCTCAAATTGTTAGCTGACACCATGTCGCGTTTGGAGAGCCCCTGTGTGCCTAAACATTGGAGCTACCTCACAAGTGACCCCATTTTGGAAACTAGACCCCCCAGGGAACTTATTTAGATGGGTGGTGAGCATGTTGAACCCCCAGGTGCTTCACAAATTAATCCATGAAAATGAAAAAAAACATTTTGTGGAAAAAAAAAGTACTTTTTCATTTTTCTGGATCAATGTGTGAAGCACCTGGGGGTTCAAAGTGCTCACTATGCATTTAGATACGTTCCCTGGGGGGGTCTAGTTTCCAAAATGGGGTCACTTGTGGGGGAGCTTCAACATTTAGGCACACAGGGGCTCTCCAAACGTGACATGGTGTCTGCTAACAATTTGACCTGATTTTCCATTCAAATTGTTAGCAGACACCATGTCAAGTTTGGTGAGTTTTCACATGGGCAACAGGATAAAATTCATCCTAAAATTTATTGGGCAATTTCTCCTGAGTACATAAATACCTCATATGCAGTCATAAACCACTGTTTGGGCGTACGACAGGGCTCAGAAGGGAAGGAGCGCCATTTCACTTTTTGAATGTAAAATTAGCTCCAAAATTCAAATTGCGCTCCTTCCCTTCTGAGCCCTGCCGTGCACCCAAACAGTGGTATCGATATACTCGGTAGAAATTGCACAACACATTTTAAGATCAATTTTATCCTGTTGCCTATGTGAAAATGAAAGAATTGAGGCTAAAAGGACATTTTTGATAAAAAAAAATTTAAATATCCATTTTTTTTTCCACTTTGCTTTAATTCCTGTGAAGCACCTGAAAAGTTAATAATCTTCTTGAATGTAGTTTTGAGTAGCTTGAGGGGTGCAGTTTTTGGAATGGTGTCACTTTTGGGTGTTTTCTGTCATGTACACCCCTCAAAGAGACTTCAAATGAGATGTGGTCACTAAAAAAAATGGTTTTGTAAATTTTGGTTGTAAAATGAAAAATTGCTCATGAACTTTAAACCCTTATAACTTCCTAACAAAATTTTTTTTCTTCCAAAATTGTGCTGATGTGAAGTA
The DNA here is from genome assembly GCA_033576535.1 of Allobates femoralis. Lineage (NCBI taxonomy): Eukaryota > Metazoa > Chordata > Amphibia > Anura > Aromobatidae > Allobates > Allobates femoralis. Next base: position 334,166,084 of record JARQOC010000002.1, on the reverse strand, counting down.
GACATGTGGGAAATATTATTTATTAATTATTTTGTGTCATATAACTCTCTGGTTTAGCAGAAAAAAAATTCATAATTTGAAAATTGCAAAATTTTCAAAATATTTGCCATATTTTTGATTTTTTCACAAATAAAAGCAAAAATTATCGACCTAAATTTAATACTAGCATGAAGCCCAATATGTCATGAAAAAACAATCTCAGATTTGCTAGGATCGGTTGAAGCGTTCCAGAGATATTACCTCATAAAGGGACAATGGTCAGAATTACAAAAAATGCCAAGGTCTTTAGGGTCAAAATAGGCTGGGTCCTGAAGGGGTTAATTTAATGTTATACCTTTTTTGGAAGCCTGCTGCAACTATTTGGATTGAATATATATGAGCATATAGTGGTTGTGACTCACAACCACATGAACTGAGCACCCTATATTATTTTAAAATCCAATTGTGAAAAGGGTAGCACCCTATGGTGGCACCATAGTCTTCCTTTTCCCGCTTTCTGCATGATCGTTGCAAGGGGCAAAGCTGCTACTTTTATGGATAACTCTCCTAAACACGGTCCATCCTCCACCAATGTAAACCCCTCCCCACCTCCCAGATAACCTTATTAACATTAATTATATGCTTTCATCTCCCTCTTTAATTGTGCACTCTGGAAACCATAGTCTGTATGCAACAAACTTTCTTAAATTCACAACTACTTTCTTAATAACTCTCTTAATCTGCCATCTCTCACAGACACCTGAATTCAGGATTCTGACTTAATTTCCCCTTCCACTATTTCTCATGGCGACCTACATTTTATCAATTTCCGAAAACCTTCTGAACAGTCATGGTGGTAAAGTCGGCTCACTCCTGTCACCACAATGCTTTTTCCAGGTCATCCCCCAGCTCCATCACTCTCATTCCTTCATTTTTAGGCCCATACCATCAGGTTCTTCCATACCCTTTTCCTCAGTGTAGCGATTATATAATGTCTCCCAGGCACAACCACCATTTTTATGCTTGGCTGCCACACTTCACATGCTCAGAATTACCAACCCTTACCATGGTAGGCTTTAACATTCATCATAAACAGTTCCACCTCCCCATCTGCATCCTAGCTTTTATCTCTAACCACCTCCCTTGGCCTCTCACAGCTTTCAAACTCTCAGACATGCAAAGACAGTAGCACCCTTGACCTCATCTTTGTACAACACTACTCAATCTCATATTTAGATAACGTATCTCTTTTCCTCTCTGATCACAATATTCTCTCCTTCACACTCACAAATCCTTACCCACCCTAGCACTGCCCTACCTGTTGTAGATTTGTTCAATGTCAGCAAAAGTAACAGCAGTCAGACATTTGTCAGAGAAACAAGGATTTACTTGGGAAATAAATCATCTCTATATATCATCAACTTAACAACGTAAACAAGATAAAACAATATAACTTAAAATGGCTTCTGTTCCACAGAGAAGTTAAATACAAGAAAGAGTTCATTCTCATTACATATTATTAAGCATTAGCAAATAGAACAGTACTATTGAAACCAGAAGTTTACATACACTATATTTAAAAAGACACGTATGTATGTTTTTTTCACTATCTGACATGAAATCAGAATAAACCTTTCCTGTTTTAATTAGGGTTACCATAATTATTTATATTTGCCAAATTCCAGAATAATGAGGAGAGAATGTTTTAAGGCATTTTATTACTTTTCACAAAGTCACAAGTTTACATACAATAAGATTACAATGCCATTAAACGACTTGAGACACCCATATAATAATGTAATGTGTTTGGAAGCTTCTGATAGCTTTATTGGCATCATCTGAGTTATTTAGTGATACACCTCTGGGAGTATTTTAATGCACATATGAAACACACTGTGTAGCATCATAAGAAAAGCTAAAGAAATCAGCCAAGATATCAGGAAGAGAATTATGGAATCGTACAAGTCTGGTTCATCCTTGGATACAATTTCCAGATACCTGAAGATGCTCGTTCATCTGTACAATTATACACAAGTACAAACAAGATAAGAATGTCTAGCCTACATACTACTCAGGAAGGAGAGGGTTTCTGCGTCTCAGAGATGAACATGCATTGGTCCGACATGTGCATATCAAGAACAAAAACAAAAGACCTTTTGAAAGTGATGGCACAACCTGGTAACATTGTGTCATTATACACATTGTGAAAAAAAAGTGTATCAACATGACCTGAAAAGCCACTCATGTTTAAAAAAAAAAACATAAAAAAAGCCAGATTAAGTTTTGCGAATGCACACAAGAGCAAAGACCTACATTTTGGGAGACATGTCCTGTTGTCTGAGAAGACTAAAATTGAACTGTTTGAACATAACGACACGTTATGATTGGAGGAAAAAGGGAGAAGCTTGGAAGCCTATGATCACCATCCCGACTTGAAACACGGAGGTGACAACATCATGTTGGGGGTTACTTTGTTGCAGTAGGGACTGGTGCACTTTGTGAAATACTGTATATTGCATTAGGAGGAAATAAGAGGAAATAAGATTATGTGGCAATACTGAAGCAATATCTCCAGACATCAGCCAGGAAGTTAAGCCTTGGGCAGAAGTCAATGTATAGGCAAAGCTGAAACAATTGTTGAAAGCAGGCGACCTACAAACATGGCTCAGTTACACCAGTTCTTTCAGGAGGAATGGTTCCAAATTTCTAACAACTATTGTGAGAAGCTTGTGGAAAGATGTCCAAAATATTTGATATAAGTCCAGTTTAAAGGCAAGAGTACCAAATACTAGTGAAATGTATGTAAATTAGTGACTTTCCAGAAAGTAATAAAAATAACTTAAAACACTCTCAATCTCTCTCTCTCACTATTTCTGGCATTTAAAATATTATTAACTATGGTAATTCGTAAAGACTTAAAACAGGAAAGGTTTATTCTGATTTCATGTCAGAGAGTGAGAAAAAGCATGTATATGTGTCTTTTAAAATAGTGCATGTAAACTTCTCTTTTCAACTGTAATAAGTACGGAGCTTGTTGCATGTATTTCATCACCCTTACTCAACAATGAAGACGCATTCGATCAGTTCTAACTTTTTTTTATCAGTATTTGATGCCTTTCAGAACTTAGGATCTTTCTAAATATATCTCCCGTCGTGTCTTAAGTTGGACAGTACTCCAGACTTAGGCTAGGGTCACACTTTCATGCGTTTTTTAAGGTTGCTTTTTGCAGCCTGCGTTTTTGGGTACCATTTAGTGCCTTGCATAAGCGCATGCATTTCCCATAGGTCCCCATGCATCATGCTGCATTTTTTGGTGCTGAGCCAAAAACACATCCCAAAAACGCATGGCACTTTAGACATGCGTTTTTGCTATTGGGGCATGCATTTTTTGCATGGGGGCCTATGGATGCATTTTTGCATGTATTTTTCACAAAAGACAAGTGTGAAAAACGCATGGAAACCTGCATCCACCCTGCAAGTGTGACCCTAGACTTAGCCCTGCCTGCCCTTTCTGATGGTGTCTGTGATTGCTTGCCAGTATGGCAACCCAACTGACGTGAAATTACTGTAAAGTAATTAAGTAATTAAAAGCATGCTATAATGAAGAAGCACAATATAGAATCTTATCTGATTGTGGGGGTATATATAAAATGGAATTTATTGATTCCCTTAAGGTATTCAAAAGACTCACTCTTGTGGAGACATGGGCAAATACTTGGAGTTAAAGCAGTTTTAATTAGGAGGTTAAAGGTGCAATACCCTTATTATATCTGATAGATTTTAAAAAAGCAGACTTTGCCTTTTTTAATCTTTTAATAATTTTTCATTATTTATGCATGTATTTTTAATCATGTATTTTTTGTAATGCACTTTGATGGCTGCATTACAATAAGCACAATTTTTTTTAATTGGTTTTATCTAATATATAAAAGCACAAGCGATTTGTGACATCAGTTCCGTCACTTTGCACACACTTCCGTAACTTTGTCCCAAGGTACACCCGCTCAGGGTGGACCAAGATGGCCGCCCTAAACGGGACAACCGTGGGACCCAGCCGGGTCAGCCCAGTCAGTGTATTTCAAATATGGCGCCATTAAGCGCGCCGCTATCCTGATTGGTCGACGCGTTCAGCGCGCCGACCAATCTGAATAGCAGCGATCCACGCGCCGCTGCAGCGACCGCGAGGTAGCCGGGAGCCGACCTCGCCTCCCGGCTACCTCGCGCCGGCGGAGCGAGCCGGGATCTCCGTGCCAGGCATATCCGCGGCTCAGCTCCGGGGAGCCGCGAGCCAGCCGGGATTTGCCCGGTACCTCCGCCGCCATTCTGATTGGTCGCTCGCTTGCGAGCGACCAATCAGATTCAAGCCGCGGCACGGCGCCATCTTTTAAAATCTAAGAACTAACAAAAAAAACTTGAAAGATGGCGCCGTGTTTCGCGGCTCTCTTTTCATTGGTAGGTGCCAGGCGCGAGCGACCAATGAGAAGAGTGGGGCGGGGCACGGCGTCATATTTAAAATCCAAAGTTCCCGCTCGATTTCAAATATGGCGCCGTGCCCTGCCCCACTCTTCTCATTGGTCGCTCGCGCCTGGCGCAGACCAATGAAAAGAGCGCCGCAAAACACGGCGCAATCTTTTAAATTTTTTTTTTTAACTTCTTCAATTTCAAACTATGCCACCAGGCCGCGGCTTGAATCTGATTGGTCGCTCGCAAGTGAGTGACCAATCAGAATGGCTGCGGCGGTACCAGCCACACCAAATCCCGGCTGGCTCGCGGCTCCCCGGATCTGAGCCGCAGATATGGCCAGCACAGAGATCCCCGGCTCGCTCCGCCGGGAGCCGAGGTCGGCTCCCGGCTACCTCGCGGCCGCTCCGCCGCCGCGAGGAAGCCTGTAGCCGGGAGCCGACCCCGGCTCCCGGCTACCTCGCTTCCGCTCCGTGCTCCGCTATTTTGATTGGTCGCCGCCTTCATCACGCCGACCAATCAGAATAGCGGCTCGCACTATCCCGCCATATTTCAAATACACTGAGTACAGTGTATTTGAAGTATGGCGCTATACAGCGCGCCGCTATTCTAATTGGTCGGCGCGCTGAACGCGGCGACCAATCAGAATAACGCCGTGCACAATGCTGCCATATTTCAAATACACTGTAGTCAGTCTATTTCAAATAAGGCGCCATTGAGCGCGCCGCTATCCTGATTGGTCGGAGCGTTCAGCGCGATGACCAATCAGAATAGCAGCGCGCGCTATGCCGTCATATTTGAAATACACTGACTACAGTGTATCTGAAGTATGGCGCCATGCAGCGCGTCGCTATTGTGATTGGTCGGCGCGCTAAACGCGCCGACCAATCAGAATAGCGGCGCGCTGTATGGCGCCATACTTCAAATACACTGACTACAGTGTATTTCAAATATGCCGGCATTGAGTCCGCTGCTATTCTGATTGGTCGCCGAATTCAGCGCGCCGACCAATTACAATAGCAGTGCGCGCTATGCCGCCATATTTGAAATACACTGACTACAGTGTATTTGAAGTATGGCGCCATACAGCGCGCCCCTATTCTAATTGGTCGGCGCGCTAAACGCCTATACATGACGGCTCCGAACTCTCAAGAGATTTCGCGGCCGCTATTTTAGAGCGCGAAATTTCAAAATTTCGCGGCCGCCATTTTAGACCGCGAAATTTGAAATTTCACCTCACAGCTTCATTCTACTGCGCACCGCCTCTTGGACGCACGTCGCATTTCCAGCTGCCGCTGAACTTCTTCAAAAAAGAGCTAAGACCTATATTAATTATTTAATTTCGTATTCAGGAACTGTGAAATTACAACTTTTACCTCCTATATTTCACTACTCCCTATTAACCCTTTCTGGGATATTGACTATTTCACCTTCTTTAAGGTGCTATATACAGACACTCCATTAACTGTACTAATGTTCTTATAAAACTTAGTGCCTGCTATTCACCTATTCTGTACCATTACCACCAACTAAGATTAACCCCTTCATTGTCAATATTACTTCCTGGCTACTATTAGCCACTGCATTGACATTAAAGGACTAATCCTATATATTAATACTATATACTGCCTATTACTTGCTCTATCTTTCTGAAAAATAACTACGCCTTATTACTCTCTTGGTTACTCCTAATACCTGCTGACTCTGATTACCTTACTGTCAGTAACCCGTACACGTACGGTAATTTGCCCACGCCAACATGAGCTCCAATAATAAGAATCAGAATGACAAGGACAAAAAAGCCGCCGCTGCAGCGCGTAAACGACAACAGCGTGCTAACGAAACTGAACAACAGACAGGCCATCGCCTGGACACCGTTAAGGCTGCTTTTAATACACGTATCGCCAATAAGGCTCCTGAGCACAAAGCCTTATGTTTGCAACAAAAAGCAGCCGCAGCACGTGAACGCCGCAGAAAAACTACCCCCCTTCCACAGTAATGCTTTTGGACCACAATAACACTTCAATGTGCACAGTTACTCAAGGTGCTCACACTCCAGATACTGGACCTGCTTCACACACTAAACGTAAGCGCAAATACCGTGATGCTGAGACTTCAGAAGCTAAACCTGTCGCCTGAACCAAGTTAACGCTGCCTTTCACACACGTGTCACTAATGAGTCTCCTAAGTCGCACACAAATCGCTTACAAAAAGCTGCTGCTGCCCGCCATTTACACCGTCCATATAAACCTTCTACTACCTCAAATGAAAATTCATCACACCTTCAGGAGCCTATACCTGTCCGACGGTTAATATACGTGGCTCTACACAAACGTTCTAATGCCCCTTTAACAATGCCTCACCCTCTACTGCCTAAAGCTGTCACTCAAGATGACAGTACTATTCAAGAACACACCTGTGGTCCTATGAACTATGTGTGTCAACATTGTAACGCCCTACATTTTGGGGATGAAATACCATCAGATAAAAGTTTTACCCTTTGTTGTCATAAGGCCAAAGTCCGTATACCAATACCAACAATATCCAGACGTCTTGACACTTTTAATGAAAGGAGAAAGTCCATCCAGTAAAAATTTCATGGATAACATACGCAGCATTAACAGTTCATTTGCTTTCGCCTCCATGGGTGCAAATATTTCACCACCACCTGGACATGGCCCATATTGTTTCCGCATACATGGACAAATATACCACCGCACTGGACACTGTTAAGTCTGCTTTTAATACACGTATCGCCAATGAGGCTCCTGAGCACAAAGCCATACGTACAACAACCATGCAACAACAAGCTGCCGCAGCACGTGAACGCCGCATAAAAACTACCCTCCCTTCCACAGTAATGCTTTTGGACCACAATAACACTTTAATGTGCACAGTTACTCAAGGTGCTCACACTCCAGATACTGGACCTGCTTCACACACTAAACGTAAGCGCAAATACCGTGATGCTGAGACTTCAGAAGCTAAACGCTGTCGTCTGAACCAAGTTAACGCTGCCTTTCCCACACGTGTCACTAATGAGACTCCTAAGTCGCACACAAATCGCTTACAAAAAGCTGCTGCTGCCCGCCGTTTAAACCGTCAAAATGAACCTTCTACTACCTCAAATGAAAATTCATCACACCTTCAGGAGCCTATACCTGTCCGACGGTTAATATATGTGGCTCTACACAAATGTTCTAATGCCCCTTTAACAATGCCTCACCCTCTACTGCCTAAAGCTGTCACTCAAGATGACAGTACTATTCAAGAACACACCTGTGGTCCTATGAATTATGTGTGTCAACATTGTAACATTTTGGGGATGAAATACCATCAGATAAAAGTTTTACCCTTTGTTGTCATAAGGCCAAAGTTTGTATACCAATACCACAATATCCAGACGTCTTGACACTTTTAATGAAAGGAGAAAGTCCATTCAGTAAAAATTTCATGGATAACATACGCAGCATTAACAGTTCATTTGCTTTCGCCTCCATGGGTGCAAATATTTCACCACCACCTGGACATGGCCCATATTGTTTCCGCATACATGGACAAATATACCACCACACTGGAACACTACATCCCTCTGAAGATCAACTTCCTGCGTATGCCCAACTTTATATTTTGGACACTGCTACTGAAACAACGCTTGCAATGTAAAGAAAATCAGAAATGTCATCCCACTCTGATGAGTCTTATTGCAACTCTTTTAGACACTGTCAATCCATTTGTAGCTGCGTACAAGATGTTAAGAGATGTGGAACATGAATAACAGATTAAAGTTTTACGAAATAACACTGTCATGCCAAATATAACCATGGCCCTGAAACAAGATCGCACGCAAGATCCAAGACGCTATAATAATCCGACTGTGAATGAAGTCGCCGTTGTCTTTGAAAATGATGATGGAGAGCCACCATTTATTCGCGACATATTAATTCATCTCAAACCTGACCCCAACAACCCTTTAGCTCCCAAAATGCAAGAAGTAAGTATCCTCCACAGCAATTTAGATGCCTTATTATATCCTTTATTTTTCCCTCATGGAGACCAAGGATTGCATGATGGACTTAAGCACCAAGGACAAAATCCACGTCGGATTACACAGCTACAATATTACTGCTATGTGCTGTCTGTAAGAAATGACTTCAATCCACTCCTCAATGGTGGAAAACTCACTCAGCAATATTTTGTCGATGCTTATGTGAAAATTGAAGCCAATCGACTCCATTACATCCGCAAACACCAAAAGGATCTCAAAGTGGAGGATTATTGCGTTATACAAGAACATCTACTTAAAAAATCTATTGAGAAGGGAATCCCCATTGGAAAAACTGTGATTTTACCATCCTCATTTGAAGGTAGTCCCAGAAACATGCAGCAGCGGTACCAAGATGCCATGTCAATTGTCACAAAATATGGTCGCCCTGATCTCTTTATAACCATGACCTGTAATCCAAAATGGAGTGAAATAACTGCTAATTTACAACCATGGCAGCGTGTGGAACACAGACCAGATTTAGTTGCACGTGTTTTCAAAATTAAGCTTGATGCTCTTTTAAAAGACATTAACAAGGGATTGTTTGGAAAAGTGTGCGCGATGGTTCATGTCATTGAATTTCAGAAACGTGGCCTACCACATGCTCATTCTGGATAGTAACTCCAAATTAAGGACGGAGGACGACATAGACAATACAGTGTGGGCAGAAATTCCTAATCCTACCCACTACCCTCTGCTCCATACAATTGTTTTCCAACATATGATTCATGGTCCGTGTGGAGAACACAATTAGAGATGAGCCACCCCCCTAGTGTTCTAATTCGATTCGATTCGTCGAATTAGTGATGTGTTCGTCGAATGTTCGTCGAATGTGCGACGAACAACTCGAACCCCATTGAAATCAATGGCAGGCTACAAAAAAACACATAGAAAACACCCTCAAAGGGCTCCTAAAGCTGCCAAACTACTGGCAGCTGGCAGGTGGGGGCCGATATCGAGGGATGGAGGTGGCTGGGGAGGCTGAAATCAGAGCGGGAGGTCACGTGCTCATTTGCTATTCATGAGATGCACTGCATCCTCCCGTCCATCAGCGGGGGGATGCAGTGCATATCCCGTAATACAGGCTCCCCCCGTACCGTAGTTATACAGGCTCCCCCAGCATATATACAGGCTCCATCGTAGGTATACAGGCCCCTCCTCACTGTTTTGCGGCCCCCCCCTCACAGTATGCCCCTCGCAGTGTTCCCCTCTGCTCCCCCGTCCTCCTATGTGCTCCCCTGTGTCTCTCCTCTGCTCCCACTCTCCTCCTCCTCCTTTCTTCTCACCTGTCCTCGCTCCTGCACGTCCCGTATGCTCCCGGTGTCCGGTCTCTCCAGCGTCTCCTGCGATGTGCTGCCAGGACCTCGCGTGATGTCATATTTACATCACAGCCAGTTACCTAGTAACCGGCAGTAATTACACTGCCGGTTACTGGTTAATGGCTGTCATGCTATTATGACATCATGCCAGGTCCTGTAGAACAGAGGAGAGGTGAGGATGACCTGCTTTGTTATTTTTAACCCCTGCACTCCGGAGGAGTGCATGAATGGATGGGTGTGTATGTATGTATGTGTGTGTGTGTATGTATTTATGTATGTGTGTGTATGTGTGTATGTATGTGTGTATGTATATGTGTGTATGTATGTGTGTGTATGTGTGTATGTTTGTGTTTGTATGTATGCATGTATGTATGTGTGTATGTATGTGTGTGTATGTGTGTGTATGTATGTGTGTATGTATGTGTATGTATGTGTGTATGTATGTGTGTATGTGTATGTGTGTATGTATGTGTGTGTATTTATGTATGTATGTGTGTATGTATGTGTGTATGTATGTGTGTGTATGTATGTGTATGTGTGTGTATGTATGTGTGTGTGTATGTATGTGTGTATGTATGTGTATGTATGTGTATGAATGTATGTATGCATGTGTATGTATGTATGTGTGTATGTATGTGTATGTGTGTGTGTGTATATGTGTTTATGTGTGTGTATATATATGTATGTGTGTGTATGTATGTATGTATGTGTGTATGTATGTGTATGTGTGTGTGTGTATATGTGTTTATGTGTGTGTATATATATGTATGTGTGTGTATGTATTTATGTATGTGTGTGTATGTATGTATGTGTGTATGTATGTGTGTGTGTGTGTATGTATGTGTATATGTGTGTATGTGTGTGTATGTATGTGTGTGTATGTGTGTGTATGTATGTATGTGTGTGTATGTGTGTATGTATGTATGTATGGATGGATGGATGGATGGATGGATTATGATGGATGGTGTGAGTGTGCGTGGATGTGTGCTTGCGTGGATGTGAGTATGCGTGGATGTGAGCGTGTGTGGATGTGTGCGTGCGTGGATGTGTGACACCGGGACTCCCGGTGTCGCAGCTATCTGCTGACAGGGCCTGCTGTGACGTCACAGTCACATGATCGGCGGTCATGTGACGTCCTGTCAGCAGATAGCTGTGACGCCGGGAGGACACTGGGACCCTGCGGGACCCTGCCGACCTCCCTGAAGATAATTTATTCACTGCTCTGCCAGCGCTCCCGCCAGCAGAGCAGTGAATGGGCTGTCACAGTAGGGTTCACCTGAGGTGAACCCTGACTGTGAAAGTCATTTTGCAGTCTGCTCTCCCTCTGCATAGACGTGAGTCTATACAGAGGGATGTGGCAGTGAAGATTCCGTTTATGGACTACGTCGGAGGCGATCGTCGTGGGACCTTCGTTGTGGACTACGTCGGATGGAAGAGGATTTTTTATATAAAGATGGAGTCCCTAATTGTGTTCTGTTTTATTTCCAATAAAATTATTTTTTCTCTGTGTTGTGTTTTTTTCTATTGATTACTGGAAATTCATGGCGGTCATGTCTAATATTGGCGTGACCGCCATAAATTTCGGGCTTAGGGCCAGTTGATAATAAAAAGCTGGCCCTAACCCCTTTATTACCCAGTGAGCCACCGCACCAGGGCCACTGGAAGAGCGGGGTTCAGCGCCAGAAGATGGCGCTTCAATGAATACACCATCTTCTGGGGCGGCAGCGGGCTGCAATTCGCAGCGGGGGGTGCCCAGAACGCTTGGGCATCCCTGCACTGCGGATTCCAGCCCCCAGCTGCTTAGCTGTACCTGGCTAGACATAGAAATTGCGCGGAGCCCCATGCAATTTTTTTAAATTATTTCATGAAATTCATGAAGTAATTAAAAAAAAAGGGCTCCCCTATATTCTTGTGTCTGGCCAGGTACAAATAGGCACCTGGGGGTTGGGGACAGCCCGTCGCTCCCTGCTGGATGACGTGGTTACAAAAATACGGCGAAGCCCACGTCAAATTTTTTCTGAATAATCTATAAAACAATATAAATAAAAGGGACTGCCTCTTTATTAACCCTTCCACCATGGCCGTGGGGTTAATAAAGATGTTAAAGATCTTAACCATAGAGCAGGGCGGGTATAAGCGGTGACGTCACCGCAGGGGACGGGGCTAAGCGGCCATTTCTAAAATAAACTCTGTGTTATACTGCAGACGAGGGAGACAATCATTGGCAGCGGTGGGCAGACTAAACATGCAGGGGGTGTGAATCTGCCCTTCGGCTCCAGCCTCTAGCCACCTCCTTTCTGGCTGCAGGATGTAAGTTTTCTAAGTGTCTTTACTCGGGGTACAGGGGGGCTCAAGGGCTGGGGGACCCCTTGCCTGGATGCAGCAGACATGCTGCATCCAGTGCTGTTATTAGATCACCATGCCTGCTTTGGTGACAGGTCCTCTTTAACAAAAAAAGTGTGAAACAACTGAAAATATGTCTTATATTCTAGGTTCTTCAAAGTAGCCACCTTTTGCTTTGATTACTACTTTGCACACTCTTGGCATTCTCTTGATGAGTTTCAAGAGGTAGTCACCGGAAATGGTTTTCACTTCACAGGTGTGCCCTGTCAGGTTTAATAAGTGGGATTTCATGCCTTATAAATGGAGTTGGGACTATCAGTTGTGTTGTGCAGAAGTCCTACTGAATAGACTGTTAGAATTTGCATTATGGCAATTCCATGAGCTTGAAGGACTGCATCCATGCAGTTCAACAATGATTCATATTTTGATATCGGTAATAATAATGATATCATTTATTAATGAAGTCATCAGGAATAGCAAACAATGCAGTCTTACATGCCTCCCAGAGTTCATCTAGATTCTTTGGTTTTGTCTAAGCTTCCTCTTTCATCCTACCCCAAACATGCTCAATTGATGTTTATGTCTGGTGACTGGGCTGGACAGTCCTTGAGCACCTTGATCTTTTTTGCCTGGAGGAACTTTGTTGTAAAAAAGGATGTATGAGATGGAGTACCATCCTGCTGCAGAATTTGACCCCTTTTATGATTTCAAATGTAAGAGGTAACTAATACTTCTTGAAATTTTAGGCTATTGATATTGCCTTCCACCTTGCAAATGTTTCGCACACCCCCATACTGAATGTATGCCCAGACCATGATCTTTTCACCACCAAATTTAACTTTTTTCTGGGTGTATTTTGGATCCATATGGGCTCCAGTAGGTCTCCTGCAGTATTGCGGCGACTGTGGTGTAATTGTACTGAAGATTCATCAGAGAAATCCACCTTCTGCCACTTTTCCAGCGTTTAGCAGGCTATGGGACTTTGCAAATGCCACATGGTTTTTATTTGCCTTTTGTTTAGTGCTGGCTTCTGGGCACTTATTCAACCATGGAGGCGATTTCGAGACAGAATCATACAAACTGTTCTAGTTGATACAGGGACTTGAGGTGACCAGGCCTGTTGGAGCTCTGTTGCAGTAGAAGAGGGGCTTGCCTTGGATTTTCTAACCAACAAACGTTTCTCCTGAGCAGTTGTTTTGCGGGTTCTGCCGCACCTGGGCTTGTCAAACACATCTCCAGTCTCTTCAAATCTTTTTTTAATTCTTTGTACTTGACGCTGAGACACATTAAAGGTGCCAGCCACCTCTGCAGTGGATCTGGTCTTCAGCCTCTTGATAATCAAGGCTTTGGTCGCTGGGTGTATTTTCGGCATGTTGTTAGAGCTCAAGTTGCAGTTCAATTGAAGGTATGGTGTGCTGGGTTTCTTTTTATACACACCCACTAATTAACCGATCATTTACTGAGCACAGGTGAGGATGTAAACTAGGATTGGGTGAATTATATGACCAGGCGACAAAACTTTTGTCTTGCCAAAATCTGACGATTCTGTGTTCATTAAATGATCAATATTTCAGCATTGATGCCAATTTATATTCCTAACCTAAACCACATTTGGGAGGGTTTCAGCTTTCAAAAGTGTAATTTACACAACCAATGAATGAATTTATCGTCAGGTTATAAGCTTTTATTTACATAACATGGATAATCAACATAACTTTTGTCAGGGACTGTATATATAAATATAACTATTTTTTGGAAAAGTTTTTTTATTTTTGTTCTTTTCTCTCGCAATTTTGTTGCAGGGGCATCGAGCAGAGGGGAGAGGGAATGTGTTCCCTCTCCCAATCCCCTAAGTGATACAGTTTATATTAATCACGGCATTTAGAGGACTTAACAACCAGGGATGGCGCAGGATCCATTCCTGGTTGTGGGAGCCGGGACTCGTTGTAACATCAGCTGGAGATTTGGACGCTAGGACTATTCTATACATCCAAGGTCGGTAAGTAGCACTGATATAAGATGTATAGTGTGAGGCACCGCCGCATGGTCCCCATGGCCGGGGCGCATCACATGCAGGATCAGGGTATGATCCTGTTCACAGTGGCCGGTTTTCCTGTGATGATGCTGTGTGAACCTACCCGGAACACAAGGTGTTAAATGTGAGAGTGACTGCTGCAGATCCGATACATTCATGAGCCTAATGAGCGGCTGTGAGTGGCTCCTGAGATCGATGAGGCCCTGAGGAAAGGAATGGGTGTTGATTGCTGACAGCCCAGGTGGGTGTGTCAGGTGGGTGTGTCCTGAGGAATAGCAGCCCAGCTGGATGAGTCAGTGTGGGAGTGGCAGGCACAATAAGAGCCTGCCAGCTGAGTGATTGAGAAGATCATTATCAGCCAGAGATCAGCCTGAGAGAATGGTGATCCATGAGCAACCAGAGTGCAGAGCAGTGCAGGGCTCTGTGTGAAATGAAGGGAGCATGCTAGCTCCATACCGGTGACCAGGTCCGGTGTTGTTACAGCTCCTGGAGTGGGGAAGCCGGGGCTGACCCAGGTGGAGACTGGTCCGGGCATGTGGTTGAGACACGTCCGGGAAAGGAGCCCTTGGGGACGCTTGGTGGACCCGTGACCCAGGCCGCGAGACCCGGATCCGTGCCCGGTAAGAAAGCAGTTCCTGAATGTTTGTGTGAACTGTGCACCTGGTGCGTGAAATGTGCCAGGCGGGCATAGCTGCCCTGAGGTCCGACTAGATAGTCAGTGAGGGACCTGTTTAAACTGTATATGTATGTTATGGCTTAGATAGAAAAGCCATGTACGGTGTCTGTGGGAGAGCCCCAGCTGGAGTGGATGATATTGGAGGCGTTCCGTCCCAGTGGGATGAGAGGGAGGCTTGGCCTGCTGCTTGCAGTGGGTACCTGTCCCTCAACCACGGCCTCTAATGGTGTGGGAGTGCCTGTGGCCAGAGACAGGGGTCACGAAGGCTCCTAGAAGGGTAACCATGGCTGATCCGATAGGGTGCTACTCAGACGCAGGGTACAGTCGTCGACCTGGAGACCTGCCATGAGATGGAGGTTTGGTGGAGACTGGTGGCCTGTACCGTGGCGAGTAGGCCATGGTGACGCGTGGTTAGCCCGGATTCTACGGTTGACCAGGTCCCTGTTATGGTCATGGAGGAGCCACAGTCCATGGATGTATTATGATGGGCTGTGAGCGGATGTGAGGATGCATGGGATCCATGAATATTGTATGATGGATCCCATGTGATATGTAAGGTCCCAGTCAGGCAGGAATCCTGACTATGGGGTAAATATGGAGCCATCGAGCTGGGTGACTAAAGCCAGGCGGCAGGTACCGCCATTGGGACCCACAGGGCCCGTTGAAGGGTATATAGCAAAGGTCAGAAGCAGGGGTTAGAAAGGCTCCTAGAGTGGGGAAACTGTGGTTGAACCAGGTGGGCGCTGACCTGGACGTGTGGTTGAGATACGTACAGGAAGGAGGATGCGTCCAGGAAGGAGGCGAGGCTTGGCGTACCGTGACTCAGGTTGTTCAATCCCCGTTCTGAACCCAGAGGAGTCATCGTTGATATATTATATATATATATATATATATATATATATATATGGTAAACTGATAAATGTATGGGTAAAGTGTATATAGGCCGGAGGCCGTAGCCACCACGGGAGCTGTTAGTAGAGCTCCAATGGGGACAGAGAGATGGTTACAGGTTCCGGGTTACTATAAGACGTTATGTGCAATAAGTGTTATGTAATGCCTGCGTTCAAAAGTTTTGTGCATGGATAACTGAACGCTGCGCTGGGACAAGGACGTGCTTGATGATGGTCTTATTTCTGCGTGGGCATCTACAGGTGCAGGGCAGGAGGCTTATTCGCATGCCGCATCGACAGGGGATTGGCTCGCACGCACAGCACCCGAAGACGTAGCAGTGACATCAGCAAGCACTGCTCCTCGACTCTGTTGTACATCCCACAAAGTCGGGTGCTTGGCTGACATGTGCCTGATCATGCTGGTGGTGGTCAGGCTGCTAGTTTTGGTACCCCTGCTGATGCTGGCATGGCAGGTGTTGCAAATGGCCTTTTTAGAATTATCTGGAGCCAACTTAAAAAACTGCCAGACTCGGGAAGATCTAACATTAATACAGGCACCTTGTGTCGTGTTGTTGATCCGGGGAACGGTTGCCTGACTTCTGCCTGGGGCCACCACCCTGCTTCTTACTGCCTGTTGTGATGCTAAGCCTCCCTCCCCCTGTGCACTGCTGTCCTCGCTCTGCATCTCCTCCTGCCAGGTTGGGTGAGTTACTGGATCATCCACCACGTCATCTTCCTCTTCCGCACCCTGCTCCTCCTCCTGACTTCCTGGCAATCGTGTCTCATCATCGTCCACCCCTTGTTGAGACACGTTCCCACCATTGCCTTCGTGAGACCGTGGCTGCTCAAATATTTGGGCATCGGTACATACGCTCTCCTCATGACCCACTTCAACAGGAGCTGGCAGAGGCCAGAATGTGCGAATGGATACGTGAACAGCTCTTCAGAGTGTCCAAGGGTGGGATCAGTAATGTCCGTGGATGTGTACTTGGCCTGGTGGTAGGAAGGAGGATCAGGTTGTGGAATCACGGCTACTGAGACTTGACTGTGTGGAAGACAGGGTGTTTGTGGGTGTGCCAATCTGACTGGAAGCATTATCTGCTATCCAACTAACAACCTGTTGACACTGATCTGGGTTGAAGAGAGGTGTACTGCTGCGGTCCCCAAGAATTTGGGACAGGACGTGCGAGCGAGTAGATGTGGTTCTTTGTTGTGGCGAAATTAGAGCTTGGACACGACCTCGGCCTCTGCCTGCACCACCATCACGTCCACTTCCTTGTCCCTTGCCAACGCCCTTGCGCATTTTCAATGCTGTGCTGACAGTACACAGCTAAATGAAGGCGTCCCAACAGACGGGTTTTACCTGGACAATCAGATTATAGCTATTGCTACCAGCTTTTTAAGAGCGACAATTAGAGATTAAGTCAGACACAGACGGAGACGTGTATTCACTGTACTTGTGCGTTATATCCTAGTTTGTGCAAAACACACAAAAGTGCACTCGTACGCTGCCACCAACGGGCACACACTGGCGGTTTGAAAATGCACACACTAAGAAGCAAACAGATTTTTAGGAGCGAGAATTAGTGAGAAGTCTGACACTATCAGGACTGTTTTACACTGTGCACACCAGCCCCAGATATGATAAAGGCTGATATACTGTCACTAGGAATTGCTATATACCCTGCCTGCCTACAGCTACAATAGTCCTGAGAAGGACTGTTGTGGTCACCAGTTTGCAGCTCTGCAAAACTCTCCCTGATTCAGCAGACACTCTCCCTGCACTGACTGTCTGGATCGCTGTGTGCCTTATAAAGACTCGGTCACGCTGTGCGGCCGGCCAATCACTGCAATTCCACAACTGACAGGGCTGTGGCATTGCAGTGGTCTGCCAGCCAATCCCTGCATGTGGGCTGGCTCTCTAAAGAGCGCCAACATGCAGGGATGAAGACCACGAGCACAGCACGAGTATCGCGAGAAAACTCGGTACTCACCGAGTAGCCCGAGTACAGTGATACTCGTGCGAGTACCAAGTAGTTACAACCGTACTCGCTCATCACTAGTAAAAATGTCCCCAGTATTGGATCGCTAAGTAGTAATGGCCAGTATTTAGTAAGTATTCCTTTAATCTCTCTGTGTTTTCTGTTATATGTAGTGATAAAATTAAAAGTGAATTCATTAGTTTTCACATCTTTGTCACATTTCTTTTTTAGGAAATCAGCTTGTGAAGAATACGGTACTTACTTACATTAAAAGCATTGTCAATTAGTTTGTTAGGATATTTCCTTACTGTGAATCTTTTTTTTAAGTATTTCTGATTATTCATGAAATTATGCATCTTCGGAGCAGTTTTACCCTTTTGAATTGGTTAATATATTTCTGATCCACTTATTATAATGCCCGCTTGTAAAAATGGACATAGCTGTTCTTGTCCACTTTTTAAAAAAAAGTTTTAGTCATAATCTTTATGATAGTTAAATCTAAAAAATCAATGCAACTATTGTTTATATGCTGTTCAAAGTTTAGACCCCATATATTATTTTTTATTTCCTCCAGAAAATTATTGATGTTGTCATGGTGGGTGTCCCAAATAATAAAAATATCATCAATGTACCTTTTATACATAATGAGTCCCTTCTTATGCGAGTTATTATATACATAAATGTTCTCAAACAGACCCATGAACAAATTTGCATACGAACATGCAACTTTTGACCCCATAGCGGTGCCTCTGATTTGGTGGAAATAATCACCCAGAAAAGTTAAATAATTGTTATTCAAAATGAATTCAAGACCCTGTAAAATAAATTATTTTTGTCTCTTAGGTATCCTCTCATCTGTGCATAGATAGTGTTCAACACACATAATACCAATGTTGTGTTCGATATTTGTGTATAATGATGAGACATCTAATGTCATGAAACAATAAGAATCTTTCCATTTAATATTCTTGACTAAATTGATTAGTTCAGTTGAATCCCTTAGGCAACTTTCCAACGCAAAAACAGTAGTATTTTGTCGATATAGGAGCCAGGTTGCTAGTTAGTGAATCTATCCCAGATATAATGGGTCTACCAGGTGGTGTTTTAAGATTTTTGTGCACTTTAGGCAAGTGATACATGAAAGGAACTGTAGGGCTTCTGCACATCAAAAACTTTTTTTCATTGTTATTAATGATGCTGTATTCAAATGCTATTTTAATCATTATATTATAAATTTTAATAAGACTGGGAAATGGATCTGAATCAATCTTTTCATAATAAATATGATCAGACAAAATATTATAAGCCTCTTTCGTGTAATCTTCATAGTTCTGTACCACTATGCCTCCTCCTTTGTCTGCACTTCTTATTACAATCTTCCTGTTTTTTGAAGGTCATGAAGAGCCATCTTTTCTTTATCAGATAAATTACTATTCATGTCATTCTTCATTTTGTTCAAAGAATCAAGATCCCTTAAAATTAAATCTTGGAAGGTTTCTAATATATGTCCTCTGCTCTCAGTCGGGTAAAAGTTGCTGGTATTTTTTAGATCAGGGTGGAGGTAATTATCAGTCGGGGTAATGTCATATTATATGGTATTGTGTAAGCAAAAATGTCTTTTTAGGGTGAGTTTTCTAATGAATTTATGTGCATCCACAAACAAGTCAAAATTATTAGGTTCAGACGTGGGGCAAAATGAAAGTCCTCTGTTCAATAAAGTGATTTCAGCTTTAGACAATACATGGTTAGATAAATTAATGATATTACTGTCATCAATGTTCTCAAAATCTATATTGCAAATGTCACCCTTCCTTTTTTCTTTGTTTTTTCTTTTACCTCTCCCACCTCATCTATTTTTCTTTTTCCTAAAAGAGGGCTGAAGAAATTTGTGATCTGATTCTGGTGATTTGCAGTGCATAAAAAAGGCACTAAAAAGGTGTTATCGTTACTTGAGTTATCAATTATAATTTTCTTGTTCTGAGTATTATCAGGTGTAAGTCTCGTGGGTGTCAAAGGTATCAGCTGTTCTATTGCAGTGACATCATTCGTTTTATTCTAAAGATACCTTTACACGCCGCCACAGGAAGGAAGAAACCGCCGGGCATCAGGGACAATTGTGCCTGTTGCCATGAAATCACTACGAAATGGCGGCATGTAAATCAGGAAATTCCTTCCTGTGCCCTGCAGTTCCTTCGGATACCTGTTTCTGAGCTGTGCTCAAAAACAGGAAGGAATAATACCTATGGTGGTGGCATGTAATCGGGGCACAGGAAGGTATTTGCGTGGCCTAGCGAATTCCCAGGGGCGTGCCACGGCGTCATGAATACCATGCCCCATCAGCGATCTTTGGTGGAGGCTCCTGCGTTACGATTGGTTGTCCCTTCACAGGGCGCCATATTAAAAGAGCTATCCTTTCACAGTCCACAATTGCTATGGCGTCATGTATTAGCTAGCCTTCCTGCGCAGGCTGGCCAATCATGATGCTATTGCGTTGTCCAATCACCGTACGAGCAGCACGTAATACACAACTCTGTCACGCCTATGTGCTTACGGCGCTAAATATGTCCGCCCATATTCCTTTGTGGTAGCGGCCTGTAAACCAGGGAAGGTATTCAACAGGCAGTAAGCCGCAGGAGCTGTCGGCACTTCCGGGGAACGCAAATACCTTCAGTGGAGCACATTGCGGCGTGTATATGCGGCATCAGGGATCGGTATCCACCGTTAAAAACGCGCGCGTGCACGTGCGGTGGCTACCTGTTGCTGCACTCTGTGGCGGCGTGTAAAGGTACCCTTAATGTTCTCATTGGTAATGTTTTTATTGGGCTCTTTTGGTGTATTAATTTCAATGAGGTCTTTCTCGGCAGACTGACTTTCATTTGCCACTATTCTATTGTTGTTGTGTAAAATTATAGGTTTCAAAGGCCTTTCTCTGTTAATGCGGTTAATTTGCACCCTAATTTTCAGAAGATGTTCATCTTCAGATCTAGAACTCCTTTTTTGTTCGTATTTGTCATTATTGTCAGGAATAATATTCTGTTCTTCAGTATGATGTATTAATGCTTTAGTAATCACTATATTCTTATTACTGTTATTGTCTCCGATGTTAGTATTGATAGTTTGATTGTCTATAGGACTAATGTCAGATCGATTAGTTCTAATTATAGGCAGATTTGCGATCTTTTGTTTCTCAATTTCAATATTATCCCAATCCTCATTAGTGAAAGCACTTTCATTATCAGAGGAGATGGATACATCATCCTCAAATTCTTCTGTTAGAGTATCATTATCAGTAATCTCAACAGTGGAGTTTTCGGTCAAATCCTTTTTATGTGGGTTAATCTCCAAATTACCCTCATTATTAATGATAATATCAGATGTCATGTCAGAAATGTTCATATTGTGCTTGCTAGGGGTGGGAGCCTTCCCATTTGGTAGTATGGGGACTTTGTTAATGGATTTATCAAAATGTATTTGTCTTTTGCTATTTGAGAAACGTCTAGAGGGGTACCGTAGTTAGTCATATTTCCTGAATCTGCAATGCCCCCTTTCATGTTCCTTTTGGACCTCCTCAGTCTGTTCCGCATGCTAGCTACAGTCCAGCAGTCACAGGCTTTTCTGTGGGTGACTTTTCGGGACCCCTAGCCCTAATACGATGGCCTTCCTTTCACTGCACCGGAGGTTGGGTCTCGGGACGTAAAGACTCTGTACCCCTCCGGAGTTCGTGGTTGGGGCATACAGATTCCCTGCCACTTCAGCAGAACCTGTGTACGAAGAGAGAGCTGTCTCATAACCTATGGGTGCACAGAATTGATTCAATGTAGCACTAAGATGATCTGGCACACCAAAAATAATCTAGACAATAGTTCAAATAGCAGGATATTTCATCTTTATTGTGGATTTCAGACAAAAAAATTGATATGTGACTTTCTATGTCATTAGCATCATGACATTTTGTCCTCAGTCTTCTTATAACACAACTATCAATAAGCAAAAACAAAGATATATCAATAACAGATACAAGTTATCCACACCTAATTACTAGAGATGAGCGAGTACTAAAATGCTCGGGTGCTCGAAGCTCGGGCCGAGCATCCCAAGATACTCGTGTACTCGGCCCGAGCACCGAGCCCAATGTTATCCTATGGGAGACCCGAGTATTTTTCTGGCATGACCCCCCGCAGCATGGATAAACCCTAAAAATGTCACAAAAGTATCAGAACAGTGCTGAAATGACATGGGAACAGCATGGGGAAGACCCCTGAAAGCATTTCAGACTCCAAAGTCACTGCTGTGAACAATGTTGTCAGAGTATTACGCCACTTTTACGGACTGTCAAGAAAATGTTACAAAATGAAACCAAAATGGATTTTCCTGGAGAAAATCTTAAGAGCTCATACCCACTTGTGAGACAGAGTTGGTGTATGTTAGTTTTTTGGATTACATGAAATATTTTTTTTTTTTTTTAAATTGTGTGGCACTCCGATGCCCCTGGATAGAGGCGTGCATGAGGACCTCTTTAAATAATGTGCCCATTTTAAGGAAGTGGGCCTTTTGTAGTATTGCCCTAGGCAGGGCTGCTAAACATTGGGAGGCAGCCCAATGCCCCTGGATAGAGATGTGCATGAGGGCCTCTTTAAATAATGTGCCCATTATAAGGAAGTGGGTCTTTTGTAGCATTGCCCTAGGCAGGGCAGCCAAAAATTGTGTTGCACTCTGATGCCCCTGGATAGAGGTGTGCATGAGGGCCTCTTAAAATAATGTGCCCATTTTAAGGAAGTGGGTCTTTTGTAGTATTGCCTTAGGCAGGGCTGCTAAACATTGGGAGGCACCCCAATGCCCCTGGATAGAGACGTGCATGAGGGCCTGTTTAAATAATGTGCCCATTTTAAGGAAGTGGGTCTTTTGTAGTATTGCCCTAGGCAGGGCTATCAAAAATTGGGAGGCACCCCAATGTCCCTGGATAAAGACGTGCATGAGGGCCTCTTTAAATAATGTGCCCATTATAAGGAAGTAGGCCTTTTGTAGTATTGCCCTAGGCAGGGCAGCCAATGCCCCGGGAAAAAAAACGGAGGAGAGCCTCTAAATATTGTTCCCATTACAAAGGAGCGGGTCTCCTGTACTTGTAATGCCCATTCTGTAAGTATGGAATAAAACATTTACCCCTGGGGGGTATACATGAAACTACTGCCTAACTTTTGAACGGTTAGGGTCATCATCATCATAAATATGATGTAAAAAAAATATGTTTTCTTGGCATCATGAACCATGGTCGCACTGATCATATGATGGTGACGGATGAGGAGAAGGAGGAGCAGTACAGCAAGTAGCCAAAGTCATGAAGTGTGTACCCATGTGTGGGTGTGCGGAGGTGCATGGCAATTTACCGGCACAAAACTTAAATTCCGCTATCATTTAGTGGTGGTGTGGTGAAGTCAGGCCTAAATCCAACCCTTGTTCATCTTGATCAGAGTCAGCCTGTCAGCATTTTCAATTGACAGGCGGGTGCGCTTATCAGTAATGATTCCACCTGCGGCACTAAAAACACGCTCTGACAAAATGCTAGCGGCAGGGCAGGCCAGGACTTCCAAGACATAGAGAGCCAATTCCTGCCACGTGTCCAGCTTGGATACCAAATAATTATAAGGCACAGAGGAGTCTAGGAGCACTTTTGTACGATCGGCAAAGTACTCCCTCAGCACCTTGGCAAACTTTGCAGTCCTTGTGACACTACCCCACAGCTCAGGGCCTGTGCTACGGGAGGTACTGAGAAAACTGTCCCAGATCTTTGAGAGTGTTCCCCTACCTCTGCTGGATTGGACTTGTGCCTCTCTCGGCCAGACGCCTTGGTTGTCCACCGAATCGTGACCTCTGCTGCTAGCATTTTCAGAAGGGAATTTTTTGACCAATTCCATGACTATGGCCTTCTGGTACTAAAGCATTTTTGTAGACCTCTCCCACCTCGGGAATAAGAGAAATAAAGTTCTCCTTGTAGCGTGGGTCTAGAAGTGTCACCAAACAATAATGAGTGTCCGTCAAGATGTTGATAATGCGAGGGTCACGAGACAGGCAGCGTAAAATAAAGTCAGCCATGTGCGCCAGACTGTTAACAGGCAAGACTTCAGGGTACTCACCAACAGCATGACTGTCCATGCTGGCCTCATCCTCCTCCTCCTCCTCCTCTACCCTGTCCTCTGGCCATCCATGCTGAACCGACGGTATGACGGTTGTGCATGTATTACCGCCATTTCTGCATGAAATTAGCTCTATTTCATCATCCTCCTCATCATCATCATCATCATAGTCCTCCAAAGCACGTTGGGATGAGATGAGGCTGGGCTGTGTGTAATCACCCTTTACGGTTTCTTGCTCCAAATCATCGTGCTCCGCCTGCAATACATCGACTTTGATTTTGAACAGAGAGCGTTTTAGAAGACAGAGAAGCGGGATGGTGACACTAATGATGGCGTCATCGCCGCTCACCATCTTGGTGGAGTCCTCAAAGTTTTGGAGGACAGTACATTTGTCGGACATCCATGTCCACTCCTGAGGTCTTATGTGTGGAGTTTGAACCGTATACTGATGGCCTAGTTGATGCTGGTACTCAACAACTGCCCTCTTCTGCTCACAAATCCTGACCAACATATGCAATGTGGAATTCCAATGCGTGGGGACATCACACACCAGTCTGTGAGCCGGAAGCTGCAGGGTGAAGTGCAGGAAGAGGAGGACGAGGCTGAGGAGCATGACGTTCCAGAGCTGTACTCTGTGGGTGAAACCCTGACTGAGTTAGGGCCTGCAATCTTTGGTGTCGGAAGGACGTGTTCCGTCCCAAGCTCAGACTGGGTCCCGGCTTCCAGAATATTAACCCAGTGTGCCGTCAGCGAGCTCTACCCACAAGCACTTGTCCACGTGTCCATGGTTAGGTGGACTTTGCCTGAAACTGCGTTATTAAGGGCATGTCTAATGTTTTTGGACACGTGTTTATGCAATGCGGGGACGGAACACCGGAAAAAATAGTGGCGGCTGGGGACCGAGTAAGGTGGGACAGCCGCCGCCATCAAGTTGCGGAATGCTTCGCAACGCAAGCAGTCGAGAAATGTGTGCATTTAGAACTGTGGCATGTGGGGCGTTGGCAGCGTATTTGCGCCAGCGTTCCAAAGATTGGTGTATGGATAACTGAACGCTGCGCTGGGACAAGGACATGGTTGATGATGGTGCTATTTCTGCTTGTGCAAGTACAGGTGAAGGACAGGAGGCATCTTCGCATGCAGTAAGGACAGGGGATTGTCTTGCATGCACAACAGTGGAAGACACAGTGGTGTCACCCGCAGACACTGCTCCTGGACTCTGGTGTACATACCTCAAAGTCGGGTGCTTTGCTGACATGTGCCTGATCATGCTGGTGGTGGTCAGGCTGCTAGTTTTGCTACCCCTGCTGATGCTGGCATGGCAGGTGATGAAAATGGCCTTTTTGGAATTATCTGCAGACACCTTAAAAAACAGCCAGACTCAAGAAGACCTAACAATTGTACTGGCAACTTCTGTCGTGTTGTTGTTTTGGGAACGGTTGCCTGCCTTCTGCCTACGGCCACCACCCTGCTTCTTCCGGCCTGTTGTGAGGCTACGTCTAACTCCCCCTGTGCACTGCTGTCCTTGCTCTGCATGTCCTCCTGCCAGGTTGGGTCAGTTACTGGATCATCCACCACGTTGTCTTCCACTTCCGCACCCTGGTCCTCCTCCTGACTTTCTGGCAATTGTGTCTCATCATCGTCCACCTCTTGTTGAGACACGTTCCCATTGTTGCCTTCATGAGACTGTGGCTGCTCAAATATTTGGGCATCGGTACATACGATATCCTCATGACCCACTTCAACTGGAGCTGGCGAGAGGCCAGAATCTAAGAATGGATAAGTGAACAGCTTTTCAGAGTGTCCAAGTGTGGGATCAGTTATGTCCGGGGCCGGGCACTCAGCATGGTGGGAGGAAGGAGGATCAAGGTGTGGAATGTGCGGTCCAGTCTCACGTCTACTGACACTTGACCGTGTGGAAGGCAGGGTATTTGTGGTTGTGCCAAACTGACTGGAAGCATTAGCTGCTATCCAACTAACAACTTGTTGACACTGGTCTTGGTTTAATAGTGGAGTACTACTGCGGTCCCCTAGAAATTGGGACAGGAAGGTCGAGCGAGATGATGTGGGCGTTTGTCGTGGCGCAATTCGAGCTTGCACACGGCCTCGACCTCTGCCTGCAGCACCAGCATGTCTAGTTCCTTGTCCCTTGCCACCGGCCTTGCGCATTTTCAATGTTGTGCTGCCTGTATACAGCTAAATGAAGGTGTCCAAAAGATTTTTTTAGCTGCACACTGAGATTACAGATTAGATCGGTTTAATCCCGGCAGCTGGAACGGTCAGACACAAACGCTGACGCATATACCGTGTTTTGGCGTATACTACTTGGAGGTACAAGCCACTCCTGGCGCACTAAGATGCTAAATGAATGCATACAAGAGTTGGTTTTTAGCTGGACACTGGGATTAGAGATTAAATGCCAGCAGGTGTACCGGTCAGACACAAATGCTGACAAGAATACAGAGTGTTTAGGCGTATCCTAATTTCCGCTACAATCTACTCCTGGCGCACAAAAATACTAAGTGAATGCAGACAAGAGTTGTTTTTTAGCTGGACACTGAGGTTAGAGATTAGAGGTTAAATCCTAGCAGGTGTACCGGTCAGACACAAACGCTGACGAGAATACCGAGTGTTTTGGCGTATCCTAATTTCTGCTGCAAGCCACTCCTGCCTATATAGAGCTAAATTAATCCCTAAAAGCACTGTTTTGGGATGGATGATATTTCCAGCCTGTCCACCAGCCCCAGATGTGATGCAGGCTGGTATACATGCACAGCGAAGTTTGCTATATACCCTGCCACCCTGCCTTCCTCTATACAGCTGTATTAGTCCTCAGAAGGACTATTGTGGCAATTAGATTGGCAGCCCTGTGCCTACACTAGCTGAAAGGCCACAAATCTGTCCCTCAATCAGCAGCACCTCTCCCTACACTGACTGTCTGTGGAGCAGAGTGACTAACACAGCGCAGTCAGGTCTTATAAAGACTTGATCAAGCTGTGCAACCAGCCAATCACTGTAAAGTCACAACCAACAGGGCTGTGGCTTTACAGTTGCTGTTAGCCAATCCCTGCATGCGGGCTGGCTCTGTAAAGAGCGCCAACATGCAGATAGGTGGACCCCGAGCATAGCAAGAGTATCGCAAGATTACTCGGTACTCGCCGAGTACCCCGAATATCGAGATATTCGTGCGAGTACCGAGTAGTGACAAGCATACTCGCTCATCCCTACTAATTACAAAAAGTAGAATACAATTATATTCTGACATAAAAAATTGCGAAAAATAACATGTACATATAGCCTAAAAAAAGTGGGACACAAAAGAAAAATGGGGGCTATAGTTCAGAACAGAGTCATCAAAAATAGTGGAAAACCATTTATAAAAAGGTTATAAATCAAATCAAATAATACCTGAGCGGCGCTTTATGCTACTGCGCAGTGATATCAAGAAAAGAACAATTGGTGTCACACTGTCTACATGGGAATGTATAAGCACAGGATTAGTATCAAGGTATTCTAACTGGAACCCAAAATAGGGATATGAAAGGTAAAAGACTACCAAAAGAATATATCATCCCTAAGGGGCAATTCCTATACATATATTTTATTGAAAACATGTAAGTACTAAATGTCAATAGTATGAAATACCCCCATAAATAAATAGAGTCCGATAACA
>JARQOC010000002.1:334056464-334138453 GCA_033576535.1 Allobates femoralis | reverse complement strand
TCAAATTGTAGATTTAGTTCCCTAACTTGTGAACTTTGAGTACAAGAGTTGATTGTTACTTGTAGATACAGAGTAAAGTTGTACTGTTAGATCAATAGTTAATTTTATTCCCTACGAAACTATGATCATTGAATACAAGATTAGGATTAATTATTCCCAACTGTAAAACCTATGACGTACAACAGAGTGTGGTGAGATGACAAGAGTTAGGATTTTAGTTCCCTAACTGTAAACCTATACGTACAACAGAGTGTACGTTGAGTTGAAAGTTAGATTTTATTTACCTAATAAACTTAAAACAGGGGGACTGTTGAGATGACAAAGTTAGGATTTTAGTTCCCAACTTAGAAACTGTAAACAGTGTGGTGACTTGTTAGATACAAGAGTTAGGATTTATTCCACTGTAAAGTATGACGTAAACAGAGGGAGTTGAGATACAAAGTTTAGGATTTTGTACGTAAAGTGTAACTTTGAACTACAATAGTTGGATTTAGTTCCCAACTGAAAGTATAGATTAGTTCTACTTTATGAAGAAAAAAGTTGGTATGTTCGATGAAAATTAGGATTTAGTGTCCCTAATGAGAAATTAGTTAAGTGTACCTGTGAGATGAAAAGTTAGATTTAGTCATAACCTGTAAGATTTGAGACAGTTGGGACTTTGAGTGACAAAGTTGGAATTAGTTCCCTAACTTGAGAAACGTTTGGTACAACAGGATGTGGTGACTTTGAATGACAAATTAGGATTTGTATCCCTAACTTTAGAAATTTACGTACAAAGTGTGATTTGATACAAAGTTAGGATTTTAGTTCCTAACTGTAGAAAATGTACAACGAGGACGTTGAGATACAAGATTGTTGATTAATCTAATTGTAAAACTTATGAGAAACAGTGGGTACATGTTGGATGACAATAGTTTAATTTGTTCAACTAAACTGTAAATAGTTGGAATGTGTGAGATTGATGAAGTTGTTTTATTCCCTACTAAGAAGTATGAGTACAAAGTGTGGTTAGTTGAATGACAAATTAGGATTTTCCCAATGTGAAACTATGACGAAATATGTGTACATTGAACTATGTAATAGTGTTAGTTACTTGAGAAACTTGATTCGTCCTAAGTGTAGAAACTTATGACAAAAGGTGTGTCTACATTGAAAGATTAGATTTGTCCCAACTTGAGAAATTATGAAAAATTAGGATTTTAGTTCCTACTGTTGAGTACTACTAAACTTGGACGTGGATAAGTTAGGATTTTAGTTCCTAATTTAGAAACTATGACTAAACATGTGGTGACTGTTGAGTACAAATTAGATTTTAGTTCCTAATTAGAAATTGCGTACAAAGTGTGACTGTGATGAAAATTAGATTTTAGTTCTATTAACTAACGTACAACAGGTGTGTGAAGTTGATTCAATGAGTTCTATAAATATAATTGTTAAAGTGTGTTATGAAATTACATGAAGTAAATGGTTGTTACAATAATGTAGATGAAGTTTAAAATAGTAGTACTAAGATGTATAAAAATACACTTACTGAGAACAGGTATATCAATGTAGACTATCAACTTGACGTTATACAAATGTTTAGCATAAGTATAGAAAGTTGTGAGTTAGATACAAGAGTAGTTTAGTTCCTAACGTAGAATAGAGAACAGTGGACGTATGACAAAGTAGATTTCCCATAGAAACATGAGAAAGTGTGTGAGTGGATGAATAGATACAACGTGAAACATTGATTAGTCAAGTATTACACGTGACTGAGTACAAAGTGATATAAATTGCTTGAGAAAGTGATTTACTGTGATATCAACTGTATAGTACAAGTGTTTATCTAATAGTACGAACTGACAGTGTATTGCAGTAATTCAATAGACATATTGTCTATAAATAGATACATGGCAGTCATTAGTTATAGATTAGTCACTGACTATACAAGTGGTTGTTTAAATTAGTCATGACTAGAAAGTGTAGTTCTAAGAATAGCTACTGTGACGTGATACAAGTTTGATGAAAGTACATGTACTATGACAAGTTGATTGTCAATAGATTAGATTAGCCCAATTGGACTGAGACAAGTTGTCATGAACATAGTTAGTTCTAAGTAATAATAATTGTCCTGAGAAAGAAGTATCTTTGTAATACAAGTGTTATGTAATAATATTATGATATTTAGGATTTTAGTTCCCTAACTGTAGAAACTATGACGTACAACAGTGTGTGACTGTTGAGATGACAAGAGTTAGGATTTTAGTTCCCTAACTTGTAGAAACGTATGACGTACAACAGTGTGGTGACTGTTGAGATGACAATAGTTGGATTTTAGTTCCCTAACTTGTAGAAACTATGACGTACAACAGTGTGGTGACTTTGAGATGACAAGAGTTAGGATTTTAGTCCCTAACTTGTAGAAACTATGACGTACAACATGTGGTGACGTTGAGATACAAAAGTTAGGATTTTAGTCCTAACTTGTAGAAATATGACGTACAACAGTGTGTGACTGTTGAGATGACAAGAGTTAGGATTTAGTTCCCTAACTGTAGAAACTATGACGTACACAGTGTGGTGACGTTGAGATGACAAGATTAGGATTTAGTTCCCTAACTTGTAGAAACGTTATGACGTACAACAGTGTGGTGACTGTTGAGATGACAAGAGTTAGGATTTTAGTTCCCTAACTTGTAGAAACTATGACGTACAACAGTGTGTGACTGTTGAGATGACAAGAGTTAGGATTTTAGTTCCCTAACTTTGTAGAAACTATGACGTACAACAGTGTGGTGACTGTTGAGATGACAAGAGTTAGGATTTTAGTTCCCTAACTTGTAGAAACTATGACGTACAACAGTGTGGTGACTGTTGAGATGACAAGAGTTAGGATTTTAGTTCCCTAACTTGTAGAAACTATGACGTACAACAGTGTGGTGACTGTTGAGATGACAAAGTTAGGATTTTAGTTCCTAACTTGTAGAAACTTATGACGTACAACAGTGTGTGACTGTTGAGATGACAAGATTAGGATTTTAGTTCCCTAACTTGTAGAAACTATGACGACAACAGTGTGGTGACGTTGAGATGACAAGAGTTAGGATTTAGTTCCCTAACTTTAGAAACTATGACGTACAACAGTGTGGTGACGTTGAGATGACAAAGTTAGGATTTTAGTTCCCTAACTTGTAGAAACCTAGACGTACAACAGTGTGGTGACGTTGAGATGACAAGAGTTAGGATTTTAGTTCCTAACTGAGAAACGTATGACTACAACAGTGGGTGACTGTGAGATGACAAGAGTTAGATTTAGTTCCCTAACTTGTAGAAAAAAAAAAAAAAAAAAAAAAGACTGTTGAGATGACAAGAGTTAGGATTTTAGTTCCCTAACTTGTAGAAACGTATGACGTACAACAGTGTGGTGACTGTTTGAGATGACAAGAGTTAGGATTTTAGTTCCCTAACTTGTAGAAACTTATGACGTACAACAGTGTGGTGACTGTTGAGATGACAAGAGTTAGGATTTTAGTTCCCTAACTTGTAGAAACGTATGACGTACAACAGTGTGGTGACTGTTGAGATGACAATAGTTAGGATTTTAGTTCCCTAACTTGTAGAAACTTATGACGTACAACAGTGTGGTGACTGTTGAGATGACAAGAGTTAGGATTTTAGTTCCCTAACTTGTAGAAACCTATGACGTACAACAGTGTGGTGACAGTTGAGATGACAAGAGTTAGGATTTTAGTTCCCTAACTTGTAGAAACGTATGACGTACAACAGTGTGGTGAC
This sequence comes from Allobates femoralis, assembly GCA_033576535.1. Lineage (NCBI taxonomy): Eukaryota > Metazoa > Chordata > Amphibia > Anura > Aromobatidae > Allobates > Allobates femoralis. Next base: position 334,134,676 of record JARQOC010000002.1, on the reverse strand, counting down.
TGTTGAGATCACAATAGTTAGGATTTTAGTTCCCTAACTTGTAGAAACTTATCACGTACAACAGTGTGGTGACTGTTGAGATGACAAGAGTTAGGATTTTAGTTCCCTAACTTGTAGAAACCTATGACGTACAACAGTGTGGTGACAGTTGAGATGACAAGAGTTAGGATTTTAGTTCCCTAACCTGTAGAAACGTATGACGTACAACAGTGTGGTGACTGTTGAGATGACAAGAGTTAGGATTTTAGTTCCCTAACTTGTAGAAACGTATGACGTACAACAGTGTGGTGACTGTTGAGATGACAATAGTTAGGATTTTAGTTCCTTAACTTGTAGAAACTTATGACGTACAACAGTGTGGTGACTGTTGAGATGACAAGAGTTAGGATTTTAGTTCCCTAACCTGTAGAAACGTATGACGTACAACAGTGTGGTGACTGTAATGGTTTGAAGAGAGGATTTTAGTCCCTAACCTGTATTAAGGTAGTACGTACACCTGTCTGGTGACTGTTTTTGATGACAAGAGTTAGCATTTTAGTTCCCTAACCTGTATTAAGGTAGTACGTACACCTGCCTGGTGACTGTAATGGTTTAAAGAGAGGATTTTAGTCCCTAACCTGTATTAAGGTAGTACGTACACCTGTCTGGTGACTGTTTTGATGACAAGAGTTAGGATTTTAGTTCCCTAACCTGTATTAAGGTAGTACGTACACCTGTCTGGTGACTGTAATGGTTTGAAGAGAGGATTTTAATCCCTAACCTGTATTAAGGTAGTACGTACACCTGTCTGCTGACTGTTTTGATGACAAGAGTTAGGATTTTAGTTCCCTAACCTGTATTAAGGTAGTACATACACCTGTCTGGTGACTGTAATGGTTTGAAGAGAGGATTTTAATCCCTAACCTGTATTAAGGTAGTACGTACACCTGTCTGCTGACTATTTTGATGACAAGAGTTAGGATTTTAGTTCCCTAACCTGTATTAAGGTACTACGTACACCTGTCTGGTGACTGTAATGGTTTGAAGAGAGGATTTTAGTCCCTAACCTGTATTAAGGTAGTACGTACACCTGTCTGGTGACTGTTTTGATGACAAGAGTTAGGATTTTAGTTCCCTAACCTGTATTAAGGAAGTACGTACACCTGTCTGGTGACTGTAATTGTTTGAAGAGAGAATTTTAGTCCCTAACCTGTATTAAGGTACTAAGTACAAGAGTGTGGTGACTCTAATGGTCACAGAAAAGCTTGGATTCCAATCTGTATCACCCTGCCTATATCCTCCTAGATTAGTCCTGAGAAGGACTGTTCTAGTCACTGGAAATCTTGGACTCCGATCTGGATCACCCTGCCTATGTCCTCCTAGATTAGTCCTGAGAAGGACTGTTGTGGTCAGCAGCAGTTTGCAGCCCTGATCCGGATCTACCTATGAGGGCCGCAAATCTGTCCCTAATCAGCAGCAGACACTCTCCCTACACTCACTGTCTGGAAGGCTGTGTGCCGAGCACAGCGCGCCGGGACTTATAAAGGCTCGGTGACGCTGTGCAGGCCGGCCAATCACTGCTATACCACAACTAACAGGGCTGTGGCATTGCAGTGGTCTGTCAGCCAATCCCTGCACGTGGGCTGGCTCTCAAAAGAGCGCCAACATGGAGAGATGACAACCACGAGCACAGCACGAGTATCGCGAGATTACTCGGTGCTCGGCGAGTCGCCCGAGTACAGTGATACTCGTGCGAGTAACGAGTAGTGCCGAGCATGTTCGCTCAACACTAATTATCAGCTTATTACAAAATGAAATCAAACAGTTTTCAAGTCAAAACTTTATTCTAGGTGATGTTACATTTGCACATAGGACCCCTTGTTCGAAAGAAGCTTCTGAACTCTCTTGTCCATTGAATTTGTCAGTTTTTGGATGGTTTGTGCTTCAATTGTTTTGCGTGTGGACAGAATACCCTCCCAGAACTGTTGCTTAGAGGTGAACTGCCTCCCGCCATCATAGACACTCCTTTTGCTGATGCTCCAGAGGTTCTCAATGGGGTTGAGGTCAGGGGAAGATGGTGGCCACACCATAAGTTTGTCCTTTTTTATGCCCATAGCAGCCAGAGATGCAGATATGTTATTTGCAGCATGAGACGGTGCATTATCATGCATGAAAATGATCTTGCTGCGGAAAGCACGGTTCTTCCTCTTGAACCGTGGCAGGAAGTGCTGTTTTAGAAACTCCACATAGATTATGGAGTTCATCTTTACCCCTTCAGGGATCCTAAAGGGGACGACAATCTCTCTCCCCATGATTCCAGCCCAAAACATTACTCCACCTCCTCCTTGTTGGCGCCTTAGCCGTGTTTTCATGAGGTGTACATCAACCAGCCATCCTCCACTCCATCCATCTAGACCAGGGGTCTCAAACTCGGTTGGGTTGGTGGGCCGCACGTAGAAAAAAATTGATATCGGGGGGCCGCATTGCTTGTAGGACTAAAGGTACCGTTACACGTCGCAACATTGCGTGTAATTTCACAGGCAATTTGCTGGTTGCAGTGAAATCATGGACACATTGTTCTATTTTCTTGCTGTGTACAAATGTAACAATGTGTCCATGATTTCACTGCAACCAGCAAATTGCCTGTGAAATTACATGCAATGTTGCGACGTGTAATGGTACCCTAAGTGACATTTTAGCAATACCAGAATTTTTTGCTCAATCTAGTAAAGTACAAATTATGATCTTCTTGTAGTAATGTCCCCACCCTGGTCTCCATCTTGTAGTAATGTCCCCATCCTGGTCCTCGTCATGTAGTAATGTCCCCATCCTGGTCCTCATCATATAATAATGTCCCCATCCTGGTCCTCGTCATGTAGTAATGTCCCCATCCTGGTCCACCTCTTGTAGTAATGTCCCCATCCTGGTCCTTGTCATGTAGTAATGTCCCCATCCTGGTCCACCTCTTGTAGTAATGTCCCCATCCTGGTCTCCATCTTGTAGTAATGTCCCCATCCTGGTCCTCGTCATGTAGTAATGTCCCCATCCTGGTCCTCATCATATAATAATGTCCCCATCCTGGTCCTCGTCATGTAGTAATGTCCCCATCCTGGTCCACCTCTTGTAGTAATGTCCCCATCCTGGTCTCCATCTTGTAGTAATGTCCCCATCCTGGTCCACCTCTTGTAGTAATGTCCCCATCCTGGTCTCCATCTTGTAGTATGTGTCCCCATCCTGGTCCTCTTCTTGTAGTAATGTCCCCATCCTGGTCCTCTTCTTGTAGTAATGTCCCCATCCTGGTCCCCATCCTATATTAATGTCTCCCATCCTGGTCCTCATCTTGTAGTAATGTCCCAATCTTTTAGTAATGTTCCCTCCCTTGTCATCTTGTAGTAATGTCCTGGTCTCTGTTCTTTTTGTTCTCTCGCTCACACACTCACATAGGGCTTGTCCACACACCTGCGCTCTCAGTATTTAGCGCTTCTGCGCTAAATACTTAGGTTTTGACAGAGAAGTGCAGGTGCGTGTATGCGGCCGCTTTCAGCAGACGCTGTCCCTGGTTACCCGATGTGTATCGTGGTAACCAGTTCATACAGCAGCCTGCATAGTGTGCGCTTATCCAGAGCGCACATGGAAACACTGCAAGCAGCGTTTCCCTGTGCGCTCGAGATAAGCAGACAGTGGGCAGCCTGCTGTATGAACTGGTTACCACGATACACATCGGGTAACCAGGGACAGCGTCTGCTGAAAGCGGCCGCATACACGCACCTGCACTTCTCTGTCAAAACCTAAGTATTTAGCGCAGAAACGAAGGTGTGTAGACAAGCCCATATATACACACTCGCATACATACACACATACATCCTCAGACATATTCACACAAACACATACACACTCACACATTGACACACTTACATAGGGCCATATTTGGAGTTCCTGCCGCCCTAGGCACTTTCAGCGGTCACGTTCCCCTCCCCTCCAGGCTGCTATCTTCGGCTGTAACAGCGCCTTGCCTGACTCCACTCTTCTCATTCCGGCAGCTTCTTCCTCTGTGCCTCCCAGTCTTCCGCTTGCCGGCACTAGCCGGCACCAGCCAGCACGCGGCACCAGCCTGCACCCGGCAGCCGGCACCAGTCAGCACATGGCACCAGCCGCCAGCGATGTGCCGCTCAGGCGGCGCGGGAATACACTCACACATATACATACACTCACACACATATACACACTCACATACAAATATACACGCACACACATATACACACTCACACATATACACACACATACACTCACACATACACACTCACTCACATATACACACAAATACACTCACTCACACTCACATATACACACAAATACACACACACTCACTCAACATATACACACAACTACTCACACATATACACATACACACTCACTCACATATACACACAAATACACTCACTATTATACACATGCACACACTCACATATACACACAAATGCTCACACATATACACATACACACTCACTCACATATACACACAAATACACTCACTAATATACACATGCACACCCTCACATATACACACAAATACTCACACATATACTCACACATATACACATACACACTCACTCACAAATACACTCACTATTATACACATGCACACACTCACATATACACACAAATACTCACACATATACTCACACATATACACATACACTCACTCACATATACACACAAATAAACTCACTATTATACACATACACACTCACTCACATATACACTCACACATACTCACACTCTCTCTCTAACACTCACTCATACACACCTGATGCCCGGGCCATTATACATGCAGCCGACACGGTACTGCTTTACTGTGACTACTGTGACGGGTACCGCGCCGGCTCAGCTCAGACAAGCGCCTTCGCGCCTGTACATTCATGAAAGCAGGCGGCCGGTGGACCAATCAGAAGCCACCTGTGACATCACAGGCGGCTTCTGATTGGTCCACCGGCCGCCTGCTTTCATGAATGTACAGGCGCGAAGGCGCTTGTGGGAGCTGAGCCGGCGGTACCTGTCACAGTAGTCACAGTAAAGCGGTACCGCGGCGGCTGTATATATAATGGCCCGGGGCATGCATTTTTCTTTCATGGTGCCCCGGGCCGCACTGGGGAGCTTGGCGGGCCGCTTGCGGCCCGGGGCCCGCGAGTTTGAGACCCTTGATCTAGACCATCGAGCATTGAACGGCACTCATCGGTGAACAAAACAGTTTGGAAGTCAGTCTTCATGTATCGTTTGGCCCACTGGAGCCGTTTCTGCTTGAGTGCAGTGGATAGAGGTGGTCGACAGGATGGCTTACGCACAGCTGAAGACATCTGAAGGACCCTGCATCTTGTTGTTCGAGGGACATTGGAGGCACCAGCAGCTTCAAAAACTTGTCTGCTGCTATGACCAGGCATTTTTACAGCTGCTCTTTTAACCTGACGCAATTGCCTGTTGGAAAGAGTCCTCAATTTTTCCTTATCAGCACGCACACGTGTGTGCTGGGAATCAGTTACATACTTCTTGATTGTGCGATGATCACGATGAAGTGTCTTGGCAATGTTGATTTTAGTCATGCCTTGATCTAAATACTCCACAATTTGTTGCTTCTCAGCAGCCCTTTTTCTTTTTTCTTTAGCATTTTGGCAAAAAATGTACGCTGCTTAATAATGTGGAACAGCCTTCTTAAGTAGTCTTGCCTTTATTTGGACACACCTGCCAAACTAATTTGCACAGGTATCTGCAATTGCTTTCAGTGATATAAAGAGCCCTGACACACATCACCAACAATGAGTTTAAATGACAAACAAAAAAATTCTAACCTTATCACTCCTAAACCCTTTTTGGATAATAATTTGGAACACAGTGTATAGTATTGCAAATCAATCAGCTCAAGCTCTGCCCCAGTAGACGGCATGAGCCACTCAGAGTTGCTGAGCTCACAGATTGGCTACAGTACTATCAATTTGGACAGGTTGCCTCTGTGATCTGCAAAGTGGCACCTTTTTAAGGTATCCTCTTTGAGTTGACAATCTCTGACAGATCCTAATACATAAAACATTGCTGACATATTGCAAAGTAAATGAGAAATAAGCGCAAAATTGGAGGGTATTAAGATATTTCAGTGTTTAATGTGCATTATGAAACATCTATGACAAACAAGAAAGAATGTTAATTTACAGTCTTTGGCAACATGAGAGGTACATTAGGGGTTCTAGGCAGTCTAGAATAAAAGAAAAAAAGAAAACTGTTGAAAATTATTTTCAAACTATCATATATTTTTCATGTTTATATTGCTGCTTTAAAACATATTATGCAAACTACCGAAATAAATTGCACGTCACAGGTCTACACAAACTCTCTGCTGTGACATACATTCCTGACATTTGCTATTTAAATATTTTGAGAGCAAACAAATTATCCATATTTCCTTGTTAGACCAAAACCCCACTACACAGACAGCTATGGTCATTCGTAATATTTCATCAACATTCTGAGCATAATGGAGCCATCATGAGTCTGATTACCTGGGGTGGAAATCCTTTAAATGCAAACGGAGATCATGTCAATGGAAAGGTTGTGATTCAAAGGCTTCAGTCTTCACGGTTTCGCTATTTAAATGGAAAAATGTTAAAACTTTTTCCTTTTTACGTCATCAGCAGGGATGAGTGAGCATTCTCGCCGGTACTCAGTGCTCGCCTGAGCTTTACTCGGCTCCCCCTCCCTGCATGTCGGTGCTCTTAAAAGAGCCAGCCCACATGCAGGGATTGGCTGCCACACACTGTAATGCCAAAGCCATTTTGGTTGTGGCATTACAGTGAATGGCTGTTCACACAGCGTCATCAGGTCTTTATAAGACCTGACCGCGCTGTGCTCGTCACTCTGCTCCACAGTCAGCTAGTGTAGAGATAGGACAGATTTGCGGTCTTTTAGGTAGTGTAGGTGCTGAAGTAGGGACAGATTTAGTGTGTGTCTTAGGTAGTGTAGGTACTAGCTAGGGTACACAATCCATCTAAAAAAAGCAGTCCTCTTCAGGACTAATCCAGCTGTATACAGGCAGTGAATATAGGCAGGCAGGGTATGACCCACCCCAAGGGCGTGGGGCCTCAGTTCCCAGGCGTTGCTTACGGGGGATTGTCACGGGTGGTCGATACCTGGGTCCGTGGCCCTGGTGGTTGCTTAAAAAAGGGGGAATTTGGAAAATAAAGGGGTTTTGTTGAACAATTTGTGACGCCACCTACGGTGTCTGGTGATGTCACCAGCGCTGCTGCAGATGATGCACCTCCAGGCTATTGGGTACTCGGGAGCCAGGCCAGTGCGGTCTCTCTGGGGTATCACGGTAGTCGTGACCCGGTCCCGTGGCCTGGGATCAGTCCAAAAAGGGGGTATTTACAGGGGATTTATTGTGATGCCACCCGGGGTATGTGGTTAATAGAACCACCGCTGCCGTATTCCTGCTGGGGACGGTGACTTGGGGCAGCGTGGATGGTAAGCCCTCCTCGGGTAGGTCTGAGGGTTCCCAGGGCGCAGGAGTAGTTGTGATGGATGTGCCTGGTGAGGGATTGTGTGCAGTGCAGTTCACTTACTTCAAGCTGCAGCTCTCCAGCCAGTGTGCAGAGATGACAGTCTGTGGCTCCTCAAGTGCGATTTTTCTGCGATGCTGCAAGTAAACCATCTCAGGCAAATGTGAGCTTACTGGGTACTTTACTTTAGGTCTTTCTAGGACAACAGTTCACAGTTTAGTTCTTTCAGTACAGTTCACTGTGCAACTCAGGTAGTGTTTCTGTGTTGCTCCCTCAAAGTCCTTTCAGGCCCTTCTCTCAGTATTAACGTAGTACCTCACTCACGGGTTCAGTCTGGTTGTCAAGGACTCACGGATAAATATATTTCCCTTGCAGTCAGGGTCACCGGTTCTAGTATGACAACTGTATTCCTAGTCCATGGTGGAAAGTTAGGCTGCAGCACATAAAGTTTCTGCCCCCCACTGGTGTGTGTCGTGATTAGGGTCTGGAATCCCCAGTCACTTCTTCCGAGCCGGTTCTCCGGTGTTGGCCTAGCCCTCCAGTGTCCCAGGTTCAAGTATTTGGGCACACCAGGCTCCTTCTGTCAGTCACTGTTTCAGCTCAGGGTTCCTCCGACCAGCTAAGATGTGTGCGACTGCTGGACCCTTTTCCTCCCACTTTCTCAGCTGTGGGGTTGCTCAGTCTCTTTCCCCTTCCTGTCGCCTTCAGGCTATGGAACGGGCTTTCTCTCCTAGGGTCTGTACCTCTCAGGATTCTGCGCCTCCAAAGAACCCAAAACTGTCTGGGAAGTCTCTCTCTGTTCTGTTGTTCTTCTCGCCCACTGTTCTACTCCCCTCCCCTTGGTGCTCCCGTGTTTTATCTAGGGTGCCACCCACTGGATTAGTGCTATTTTACGCTCCACCCACTTTGCTACACCCGTCACCCCTTACCCATCCTAGAGTCCTAGACGTAGGGTTGGTGTTTGTGCGGTGTGGTTGTGTTTTCAACCACCTTGCTTACCTGGCTGCACTTTCCTCTTGTCGCCTCCTGGTCAGGGCAGCCTGTTGGTGATGCTCCCCGTAGGTGGAGCGGGGTCCCCAGGGCAGTGATGAGGGAATAGGTTTTGGCACAGGGAGGTGACTCTGCTGGTGAGTCATTTCTACAGTCTCTGAGTCGGACAGGATCAGGGCTGTAAGAACTGACACACACACTGGGAGTAGTTTTCCATACCTTTTACTTGATGTTAAACCGGCACTGTCCAGGGTACACTCTAGGTGGTTGGGAAGCACTTCAGAATGTCCACAGGGAGTTATTTGTAAGGCCTCTTTGTTCCTGTCTTACTTGTGGTGAAGCCCTGACCTGTGTAAAACCTGGCCTGGCCTCCTCTGTGTCTCTCACCTGTATAGTGGTTAGTAAGAACCTTTTGTGGACTGCCGCTGGCTTTATATTTCCTTTGCGGTTCCTGGCTTTTGTGTTGGTTGCTGATACAGGTGTCCGAGAGACTGGAGTCTCCTCAGGGAACCAGTGTTTTCTGCTGGACTAAGTGCTCCTTAGCAGACTTGAACTCCGGTGTCCGGGTTGCTTCCTGGGGTGAACCAGTATGGTTCCTCTGCCCCCACTCTCGCCTGGCCTCCAACCCTCACTCTCGGGTTCCTCACTCTAGCTAGGCTTCCTCTGGTACAGGCCTAGCACAGCTTCGCTACCAGGATGTATTCACTGTACTGCTCTGTACTTCACGGACTAACAAACTCTACTAGCTAACTCCACACCCAGAACCAGTATTTATAGGGGATCTTGCCTAAGGCAGCAAGTGCAGCTCCCACCCTACAGGCCTGGGGTGGAAGGTGTTGTGTGTGTAAGGCACCTGATGTAGAAATCCCTCTATGCACTAGGTGTTTCTGTGGCTACATGTATCGCAGGGTGCCATATTCCCCCTTAGTTAACTTCAATACTGAAGTATGATAACAGAGTCTGAAAATGAAAAATGTACAAAAACCACTGAAAAAGGTGAAAACAGTTAAGGTGCAGTCCATACGGCGATAGTCCATCCGCCACAGGCTGTAAAGAGTTTGTTGCCATAACCAGTCCTATGGCTTTAGTCAATTTTTAAATAAAGAGGGGAAAAATTCAGAGAAAATGTTATGAGTTTGTACAGTATAGTCTCTGTAAGCTCAAAGTTTTCAACGGTTACGGGTTCAAGTCTTTCAAAGTGCAATAAATTACAAATACACAAACATTTTCCGTGTGGGTATCTTGGCTTAGGAGTCCAAGTTTTTACCTCCCAACCCCAAGAACTTTCATTTCCTAACTTAATATTCATAGGGCTGGGCCCAGTTCCTCTACCCTTCTGTACACTAATATTTACATTCGATGTACATTCAGTTTCATATTTACATTTTACACTTTACACCCATTCTCTGTACCTCGACAGGGGTTGACCTTTGTTACTACGGCTAGAACTATGTAGCTCAGGTGTTTCAGCTGGTCTGTGGTGTAATCTAGTGTTTGTGCTTTCAGCAAACCTAGGTATTGTAGGTATACTGGATAATTGTCTGCGTTGCCTTAGTCTCAGGATCCTCTGCAGGATCCTCTGGTTCTGCTACAACAAGTGGTTCTTCTGGAAATTGAACAAGTTCTCTATTTTCCTTGTACTTCTGGTGGTTGGAAGAAGTGTATTACATGTACTATCACAGCTCCTTCACATTGAGTCCAGTCCTCAGGAAAGTCTCCTAGTACTGTATGTATCACTTTTTCTTTTTTCTCCTCTTCTTGTGGTATATAGGGTGTTTCTTCCTTTTGAGGTTTCAATTGCTCAGGACATAGTTTGAGGTGATCTCTTGAAACTGTCATAATATTTTTTCCTCCTTTTCTACTGATGACACAAGTTTTACTGTTGTCAAAGTTAGAATTTAACACAGTGTAGGGTTCTTTTTTCCACTGATCATCGAGGTTATGGTTTCTTCTCTTTCTCTTGAGTACCATTTCTCCAGGTGTCAGAGGTTCAGCTTTCACATTTCTTTTGTAGTTTCTCTCTTGTCTTTCTCTGTTATCCAGACTGTTCTCCATGCATGCTTGTACCATTTTGTATTGCTCTTGGCGGTTAGAGTCCCAAGCAGCTTCAGGTGATTCAGTTTCTGGTAGTACATTTCCCATTTCGAGATCTACTGGTAATCTTCCAGGTCTTGCTCTCTTTTTTTTTTTTTCATTTTCTTTTCAAATTCTTTTTATTGAATTAAAAGAACCAAATAAAAGTTAGACAGTTGTATCATAAACATCCATACAGTAGGGATGAGCGAGTACTGAAATATTCAAACTCTCTAGACTCGTAACGAGAAGGTCCCGATACTCGGTACTTGTTACGAGTATAGCGAGTCCTATTTAAGTTAATGGTGAAGCAAGTATTGCAATTAATTCCTTTATTGCCGGACCCTATAAAGAGGTTTGACAGCAGAGGAAAAACCTGCAATTCCCTAATTAATTGTTTAGAAGCCGGTATCGCTGTGTGCTGCCGGCGACCAATCAGAATAGCGCCTCACTTCCCATAGAGATATAATGGACGACTTTGAGTTTCAAATTTACCACTGAAAGTGAGGCGCTATGCTGATTGGTCGCCGTCAGCACACAGCGACCAATGAGAATAGCGCCTCACTTCCCATAGACATATAATGGACGACTTTGAGTTTCACATTTACCGATGAAAGTGAGGCGCTATTCTCATTGGTCGCCGGCAGCACACAGCGACCAATGAGAATAGCGCCTCACTTACAGCGGTAAATGTGAAACTCAAAATATTCCATGTATTTGAAGTATGGCGCCATACAGCGCGGCGCTCTTCTGATTGGTCGCCGCCTTCAGCGCGCCGAACAATCGGAATAGCGGCGGCCGCTATGCCGCCATATTTGAAATATACTGAGTAAACTATACACAGATTCTAGAATCCCGATGCAATCGCATCGGGCTCACAGCTAGTCTAATATATAATTGCCGTAGCGCACTTCCGTCATTTTAGGCGCTACTTCCGTCGTCATGGACGTGGCTGCCAAACTTACGGAAGTGCGTTAGGGTCATCTCCCTCCACGCTTCCCGATCTCCCCTCCACGCTCCACGCTCCCCAGTCTCCCCTCCACGCTCCCCGGTCTCCCCTCCACGCTGCCCGGTCTCCCCTCCACGCTCCAGGCTCCCCGGTCTCCCCTCCATGCTCCCCGGTCTCCCCTCCACGCTCCCCGGTCTCCCCTCCACACTCCCCGGAGAGCTTGGTAACCAAGGCCGCGGTCGGGTAACTAAGGGGCGTGTCCGCACCACACACCCGGCCCCAGCCGCATCCATTAAGGTGTCTGCTGAGCCCAGGGCTGGCCGGAACAAGCCCAAAGAGACCACCCCAATCACACAATAATAGGCTGGATGCCACCTCCCCCTTAGATTCCTCACTGCTTCCAGGATCATGTCGTCACAAGGGAGGAACCGCGGTGCATGATGGGAGATGTAGACTTCAGGGGACCGGAAATGCTGCAGAGCTGAGGAGACAGCTCTGATCACACAAAGATAGAGAGGAGATCTGCGGCTTCATCATACACAGTCTCCTGCACTGAAGAGTGAGATTATATGTGTGTGTGTGTGTGTATACTGTATGTGTGTGTGTGTATACTGTGTGTGTATACTATATGTGTCTGTGTGTGTATACTGTATGTGTGTTATACTATATATGTGTGTGTGTCTATACTGTATATGTGTGTGTATACTGTATATATGTGTATACTGTATATGTGTGTGTGTATACTCTATATGTGTGTGTATACTGTATATGTGTGTGTGTGTATACTGTATATGTGTGTGTATACTGTATATGTGTGTGTCTACTGTCTGTGTGTGTATACTGTATGTGTGTGTATACTGTATATGTGTGTGTGTATACTGTATATATGTGTATACTGTATATGTGTCTGTCTATACTGTATGTGTGTGTATACTGTATGTGTGTGTAAACTGTATGTGTGTGTGTATACTGTAATGTGTGTGTGTATACTGTATAAGTGTGTATACTGTATGTGTGTGTATACTGTATGTGTGTGTGTGTATACTGTATATGTGTGTGTATATACTGTATATGTGTGTGTATACTGTATTGTGTGTGTATACTGTATATATGTGTATACTGTATATGTTTCTGTGTATACTGTATGTGTGTGTATACTGTATGTGTGTGTGTGTAAACTGTATGTGTGTATACTATATATGTGTGTGTGTATACTGTATGTGTGTGTATACTGTATATGTGTGTGTATATACTGTATATGTGTGTGTGTATACTGTATGTGTGGTATACTGTATATATGTGTATACTGTAATATGTGTCTGTGTATACTGTATGTGTGTGTGTATACTGTATGTGTGTGTATACTGTATATATGTGTGTGTGTATACTGTATGTGTGTGTGTATACTGCATGTGTCTGTATACCGTATGTGTGTATACTGTATATGTGTGTGTATATACTGTAATATGTGTGTGTATACTATATATCTGTGTGTTTTACTCTATATGTGTGAGTATACTGTATATGTGTATATACTGTATATGTGTTGTGTGTATACTGTATATGTGTGTGTATACTGTATATGTGTGTATGTATATTGTATATATGTGTATACTGTATATGTGTCTGTGTATACTGTATGTGTGTGTGTATACTGTATCTGTGTGTGTATACTGTATATGTGTGTGTGTGTATACTGTATGTGTGTGTATACTGTATGTGTGTATACTGTATGTGTGTATACTGTATGTGTGTTGTATATACTGTATATGTGTGTGTATACTGTATATATGTGTATACTGTATATGTGTCTGTGTATACTGTATGTGTGTGTGTATACTGTATGTGTGTGTGTCTACTGTCTGTGTGTGTATACTGTAGTGTGTGTATACTGTATATGTGTGTGTGTGTATACTGTATATGTGTGGGTGTATACTGTATATATGTGTATACTGTATATGTGTCTGTGTATACTGTATGTGTGTGTATACTGTATATGTGTGTGTGAATACTGTATGTGTGTGTATACTGTATATGTGTGTGTATATACTCTATATGTGTGTGTGTATACTGTATATGTGTGTGTGTATACTGTATATATGTGTATACTGTATATATGTGTATACTGTATATGTGTCTGTGTATACTGTATGTGTGTGTGTATACTGTATGTGTGTGTGTAAACTGTATGTGTGTGTATACTGTATATGTGTGTATGTGTGTGTGTATACTGTATGTGTGTGTATACTGTATATGTGTGTGTATACTCTATATGTGTGTGTATACTCTATATATGTGTATACTGTATATATGTGTGTGTGTGTATACTGTATGTCTGTGTGTATACTGTATGTGTGTATACTGTATATGTGTGTATACTGTATGTTTCTGTATACTGTATATGTGTGTGTATACTGTATATATGTGTATACTCTATATGTGTGTGTATACTGTATGTGCATACTATTTGTGTGTGTATACTGTCTGTGTGTATACTAAATATATGTGTATACTGAATATGTGTGTGTATACTCTATGTGTGTGTATACTCTATGTGTCTGTGTATACTGTATGTGTGTGTGTATACTGTGTGTGTATACTGTATATGTGTGTATATACTATATGTGTGTATTCTGTATGTGTGTGTATACTGTATATGTGTGTTTGTACTGTATATGTGTGTGTATACTCTATGTGCGTGTATACTGTATGTGTGTGTATAATGTGTGTGTGTATACTGTATATGTGTGTCTGTATACTGTATGTGTGTCTGTATACTGTATGTGTGTGTATACTGTATATGTCTCTATACTGTATGTTTGTGTTTACTCTATATGTGTGTGTATACTGAATATATGTGTGTGTCTGTATACTGTGTGTGTATACTGTATATTTGTGTGTGTATACTGTATGTTTGTGTATACTCTATATGTGTGTGTATAATGTATATGTGTATATACTGTATATGTGTGTATACTGTATGTGTGTGTATACTTTATGTGTGTCTACTGGATATGTGTGTGTCTACTGGATATGTGTGTGATATTGTATGTGTTGTGTGTATACTATATATGTGTGTATTCTGTATGTGTGTGTATACTGTATGTGTGTCTGATTATACTGTATATGTGTGTATACTGTATATATGTGTGTGAGTATACTGTATATGTGTGTATACTGTATGTGTGTGTATTCTGTATATGTGTGTGTATACTGTATATGTGTGTATACTGTGTGTGTGTGTATACTGTATGTGTGTGTGTGTACTGTATGTTTGTGTATACTGTATATGTGTGTATACTGTATGTGTGTATACTGTATGTGTATACTGTGTATGTGTGTATACTGTATGTGTCTGTATACTGAATATGTGTGTATACTGTGTGTGTGTGTATACTGTATATGTCTGTATATACTATATATGTGTGTATTCTGTATGTGTGTGTATACTGTATGTGTGTGTGAGTATACTGTATATGTGTGTATACTGTATGTGTGTGTATACTGTTTGTACTGTATATGTGTGTGTGTATACTGTGTGTGTGTGTCTGTATACTGTATATGTGTGTGTGTGTATCTAATATATAAAAGCCGAAGGCCACTTCCGGAAAACCCGAAGGTTACTTCCGTAATGGCCTCTGGACCATGGTGGTGACGTCACCGCTGCGGGCTAGCCGGGCGATGCCCGGCTACAGGAAACGGCGGAAGAACGTTCCACTCTCGAAAGTTTTGCCCACTCCTGCGGCCCCCCCGCGGCTTCTCCTGCCCCCCCCCGCGGCTCCTGCGGGCCCCCGGCCGCTGTTTTCTGCCCCCCCACGGCTCCTGCGGGCCCCCCCGCGGGTCGTCCTGCCCCCCCTGCCACTGCTCCGGGCCCCCCGCGGGTCGTCCTGCCTCCTCGCGGCTCCTGCACCCCCCCCCGCAGCTGCTCCTGCCCCCCCGCGCCCTTCGCGGGTTGTCCTGCCCCCCCGTGGGTCGTCCTGCCCCCCCGCGGTCGTCCTGCCCCCCCCTGCTTGCTTCTAATAATAAAAAAAAAAACTCATAGAGGATACTCACCCGTCTGCCGGCGCCCTCCATCTACCTCCTCTAGCTTCATGCCTTCAGGACCTGTGGTTGCCTGGGATCACCTGATTGGTTTCCCAGCCACCAACAGGTCCTGCAAGCCGGCACACGCCTGTGTATCCTCTCATCCATCCTGCCCCTCCCCCTGCTACCACCATCCTGCCCCTACCCCCCACCGGCTCCAACCTGCCCCCCCCTCTCCCCGCCATAGCCCTTCCCCCACTCCATCCTGCCCCCCCAGCTCCATCCTGCTCCCCCACCGGCTCCTTCCTGCACCCCCCGCCCGCACCATCCTACCCCCCCACCGCCTCCATCCTGGCCCCCCGCCGGCTCCCCCCACACCTGCTCCATCCTGCCCCCCCGCCCGCTCCATCCTACCCCCGCCGGCTCCATCCTAACCCCTCCCCGGCTCCATCCTGCCCCCCCCACACCAGCTCCATCCTGCCCACCCACCGGCTCCATCCTGTCCCTCCCACGCCACCTCCATCCTGCCCCCCCTCCATCCTACCCCTGCCTGCTCCATCCTGCTCCCCCACACACCAGCTCCATCCTGCCCCCCCGCCGCCTCCATCCTGCCCCCCCAGCACCATCCTGCCCCCCCGCCTCCATCCTGCCCCCCCCCGCCGCCTCCATCCTGCCCCCCCCCCCTCGGCAGCATCCTGCCCCCCAGCAGCATCCTGCCCCCCCACCAGCTCCATCCTGCCCCCCACACGCAGCAGCTCCATCCTGCCCCCCCACCGCCTCTATCCTGCGATCCCGCCGCCTCCATCCTGCACCCCCCGCCCGCTCCATCCTGCACCCCCCACCGGCTCCATTCTGCCCCCCCCACCGCCTCCATCCTGCCCCACCCCCCTCAGCTGCATCCTGCCCTCTCCACCAGCTGCATCCTGCCCCCCCACACCAGCTCCATCCTGCCCCCCGCCCACTCCATCCTGCCCCCCCCACACCAGCTCCATCTTGCCCCCCCACCGGCTCCATCCTGCCCCACGCCGCCTCCATCCTGCCCCCCCGCCATCACCACCCTGCCCCCCCGCTGCCTCCATCCTGCCCCCCTCGCTGGCTCCATCCTGCCCCCACCAGCTCCATCCTGCCCCCCCACACACACCAGCTCCATCCTGCCCTCCCTACCGCCTCCATCCTGCCCTCCCGCCAGCACCATCCTGCCCCC
This sequence comes from Allobates femoralis, assembly GCA_033576535.1. Lineage (NCBI taxonomy): Eukaryota > Metazoa > Chordata > Amphibia > Anura > Aromobatidae > Allobates > Allobates femoralis. Next base: position 334,117,914 of record JARQOC010000002.1, on the reverse strand, counting down.
CCCGCTGGCTCCATCCTGCCCCCCCACCACCTCCATCCTGCCCCCCCCACACCAGCTCCATTCTGCCCCCCTGCCCACTCCATCCTGCCCCCCCACACCAGCTCCATCCTGCCCCCCCACCAGCTCCATCCTACTCCCACGCCGCCTCCATCCTGCCCCCCCGCCATCAACATCCTGCCCCCCCGCTGGCTCCATCCTTCCCCCCCGCCGCCTCCATCCTGCCTCCCCCGCCACCTCCATCCTGCCCCCCCCGCCGCCTCCATCCTGCCCCCCCCTCGGCTGCATCCTGTCCCCCCGCCGGCTCCATCCTAACCCCCCCGCCGCCTCCATCCTTCCCCCCCACACCAGCTCCATCCTGCGCCCCCCCACATTGCCTTTATCCTGCCCCCCACCGCCTCCATCCTGCCCCCCCCTTGGCTGCATCCTGCCCCCTCCGCCGCTTCCATCCTGCCCCCCCCCCGCCGCCTCCATCCTGCCCCCCTACCTCGGCTGCATCCTGCCCCCCCCGCCACCTCCATCCTGCCCTCCCGCCAGCTCCATCCTGCCCCGCTCACTCCATCCTGCCCCCCCGCCACCATCCTGTCCTGCTCCCTCCATCCTGCCCTGCTCGCTTCATCCTGCCCCCCTGCCACCATCCTGCCCCGCCAGCACCATCCTGCCCCGCTCGCTCCATCCTGCCACCACTCCACCCCCCGTCACCATCCTGCTCCCTAATCCCTCCTGCCCCCCTGCCAGTTAGCGGTCATGTGACCAATCAGCTAAACGGTTTCCCAGGCAATGAAGGGTCCTAAACCCCTGTAGGACCTAGAAGACGAAGGTGGAGCGAGCCGGCGGACACGTGACTATCCTCACTGGGGATTTTTTTATTTTTTGAAGGGAGGAGCGGGGGGGAGCAGAGTATGGCCATATACTATAGTGCTGCTATACATGTATTATAAAATTCCACCATATACTATAGTAAAACTCTACATATACTCTAATATACTGTCATATACTATAGTGCTGCTATACATGTACTGTAATGTATCGCCATATACTATAGCGCTCCTATACATGTAATGTAATGTACCACCATATACCATAGCGCTGCTATACATGTACTGTAATGTACCGCCATATACCATAGCGCTGCTATACATGTGCTATAAAATACCCCCATATACTATAGTCCACCTGTACATATACTGTAATATATTGCCATATACTATAGTGCTGCTATACATCTCCTATACTGTACCACCATATACCATATTACTGCTATATCTAATATATAAAACCCGAAGGCTCACTTCTGTCATTTTAGCCAGCACTTCCGTCACTTTGTCATCGCCAAAGTGACGTCACCACAGCGCTACACCTGTCCACAGTGGACCAACATGCCAGCCCTAAGCGAAGTAGGACTCAGGCAGCCCCGCCACGCTTACGGCCGCCTATACACTGCCTAAAACACACATCACGGGCGGGAGACGACCGCCGTGATGTGTGCAGCCTAGAGGAGCAGAGGTGTGCCGAACACTCATGTTGCCGCTCCAGCCTCCTCTCTCCTCACCCCTCCAGCCGCATCTCTCCTCACCCCTCCTGCCTCACCTCCCCTCACCCCTCCAGCCCCACCTCTCCTCACCCCTCCAGCCTCCCGCCACATTATACTTTGCTATCTACAGAGCCTCCTGTATACTCTGCTACCCACAGAGCTGCCTATATAATCTGCTACCCTCAGAGCCCCCTGTATACTCTGCTACCCACTGACCCGCCTCTATACACACAATTCATTTCACCGCGCTCCCGATGCAATTGCATCGGGCCCCTGACCACTGCACTCTGCCCCTGACCACTGCACTCTGCCCCTGACCACTGCACTCTGCCCTAAAGCAGACTATTAGCCACTGAGCCTCCGTATACTCTGCTAACCACTCAGCCGCTGTATACCCTAATAACCATAGGCTAGAATTCCCCATTCTTTAGAATCGGGCCGCCATCTAGTTCAGATATAATGGAGGATTTTGAGTTTCAAATTTACCGCAGTAAGTGAGGCGCTATTCTCTATGGTCGGCGCCAGCACACAGCGACTAATGAGCATAGCGCCTCACTTCCCATTGAGATACATAGCGGTCTTTAGAGCTATGCATGGCCGGGCCCTTGGTTCTATTTTCAGCCACGGCGCCTCCATTATATTTCAATGGGAAGTGAGGCGGTATTCTTATTGGTCGCTGTGTGCTGGCGCCGACCAATGAGAATAGCACCTCACTTACAGCGGTAAATTAGAAACTCAAAGTCCTCCATTATATCTCAATGGGAAGTGAGGCGCTATTCTCATTGGTCGGCGGAAGCACACAGCGACCAATGAGAATAGCGCCTCACTTCCCATTGAGATATAATGGAGGAATTTGAGTGTGAAATTTAGCGCTGTAAGTGAGGCGCTATTCCCATTGGTCGGCGCCAGCACACAGCGGCCAATGAGAATAGCGCCTCACTTCCCATAGAGATATAATGGAGGACTTTGAGTTTCAAATTTGCCGGTGTAAGTGAGGCGGTATTCTCATTGGTCGGCGCCAGCACACAGCGACCAATGAGAATAGCGCCTCACTTCCCATTGTGATATAAAGGAGAACTTTGAGTTTCAAATTTACCGCTGTAAGTGAGGTGCTATTCTCATTGGTCGGCGCCAGCACACAGCGACCAATGGGAATAGCGCCTCACTTCCCATTGAGATATAATGGAGGACTTTGAGTTTCAAATTTCCCGCTTAAGTGAGGCGCTATGCTGATTGGTCGCTGTGTGCTGCGCCGACCAATGAGCATAGCTCCTCACTTCCCATTGAGATACATAGCGGTCTTTAGAGCTATGTATGGCCGGGCCCTTGGTTCGATTTTCGGCCACGGCGCTCGGCTCTCGTCGGTCGTCGCCGGGGCATGAAACTCGCAATGGACCTACGTGCCGGAGTTACCGCGTCTGCAACGACTCGCCACCCGGGAGACAACCGGCTAAGGCCAGTCGTCTCCCGGCTGGCTCGCCGCGATCCTCCCGCATAGGGCGGCCATCTTGGTCCACCCTGTGCGGGTGGAGCTGGCCGAATATCCGACCACAACACTACAGAAGTGGCTTCGGGTTTGGCCGGAAGTGGCTTCGGGCTTTATATTATAGACTAGATCGCGGCCCGATTCTAAAGAATCGGGTATTCTAGACTATGTATGTAGTTTATTTATGAAGATTTAAGAATAATGCAAAGCGAAGCTGGGTTTAAATCCTGTGACAATATCTTTGATTGCTTGCAGGAGAGCACAGCGGGCGTGTGCGGGCAGGAGCAAGCTGTGAAAGAGCAGGCGGGTGCGGGCAGGAGGGAGACAGGGAACTGCAGTGGGGGGTGGCAAGAGGGGGCCAGACCCCTCTGGTACAATACACACAGGCGACAGTGCTGCTGGTACAATACACACAGGTGACAGTGCTGATGCTGGTGGTACTATAGACACAGGTGACAATGCTGCTGGTACAATACACACAGAGGTGACAATGGTGCTGCAGGTACTATACACACAGGTGACAGTGCTGATGCTGGTGGTAGTATACACACAGATGATAGTGCGGTTAGTACAATACACACCGAGGTCACAATGGTGCTGCAGGTACTATAGACACAGAGGTGACAATGGTGCTGCAGGTGCTATACACACAGAGGTGACAATGGTGCTGGTACAATACACACAGAGGTGACAATGGTGCTGCAGGTACTATACACACAGGTGACAGTGCTGATGCTGGTGGTAGTATACACACAGATGATAGTGCGGTTAGTACAATACACACAGTGGTGAAAATGGTGCTGGAGAGTACTATACACACAGGTGACAATGGTGCTGGTACAATACACACAGAGGTGACAATGGTGCTGCAGGTACTATACACACAGAGGTGACAATGGTGCTGCAGGTACTATGCACACAGAGGTGACAATGGTGCTGCTGGTGCTATACACACAGGTGACAATGCTGCTGGTACTATACAAAGAGGTGACAGTGCTGATGCTGGTGGTAGTATACACACAGATGATAGTGCGGTTAGTACAATACACACAGAGGTGACAATGGTGCTGCAGGTACTATACACACAGAGGTGACAATGGTGCTGCAGGTGCTATACACACAGAGGTGACAATGGTGCTGGTACAATACACACAGAGGTGATAATGGTGTTGCAGGTACTATACACACAGAGGTGACAATGGTGCTGCAGGTGCTATACACACAGAGGTGACAAAGGTGCTGGTACAATACACACAGAGGTGACAATGGTGCTGCAGGTACTATGCACACAGAGGTGACAATGCTGCTGCAGGTGCTATACACACAGATGATAGTGCGGTTAGTACAATACACACAGGTGACAGTGCTGGTGGTACTATACAAGAGGTGACAGTGCTGATGCTGGTGGTAGTATACACACAGATGATAGTGCGGTTAGTACAATACACACAGAGGTGACAATGGTGCTGCAGGTACTATACACACAGAGGTGACAATGGTGCTGCAGGTACTATACACACAGAGGTGACAATGGTGCTGACAAATTACACACAGAGGTGACAATGGTGCTGCAGGTACTATACACACAGAGGTGAAATGGTGCTGCAGGTGCTATACACACATGACGGCTGGGACAATGGTGCTTCGGTGTAATACACACAGAGTGAATGGTGTTAGTACAATACACACAGAGGTGACAATGGTGCTGCAGGTACTATACACACAGAGGTGACAATGGTGCTGCAGTACATACACACAGAGGTGAAATGGTGCTGAGTCATACACACAGAGGTGACAATGGTGCTGCTGGTACTATACACACAAGGTGACAGGTGCTGCGTGCTATACACAAGGTGACAGTGCTGATAGTAGGCTATAACACACAGAAGTGACATGGTGTTAAACATACACACAGAGGTGACAATGGTGCTGCAGGTAATATCACACAGAGGTGACAATGGTGCTGCATATATCACACAGAGGAATGGTGCTGCAGGTGCTATACACACAGGTGACAATGCTGCTGGTACAATACACACAGGTGACAGTGCTGGTGGTACATACACACAGGTGACAGTGCTGATGCTGGTGGTAGTATACACACAGATGATAGTGCGGTTAGTACAATAGACACAGAGGTGACAATGGTGCTGCAGGTACTATACACACAGAGGTGACAATGGTGCTGCAGGTCTATACACACAGAGTGACAATGGTGCTGCATACTATACACACAAGGTGACAATGGTGCTGCAGTGCTATACACACAGGTGACAATGCTGATGTTAATACACACAGTGAATGTGGTGGTACATACAAAGGTGACATGGTGCTGGGTAGTATACACACAGATGACATGGTCTAGTACATACACACAGAGGTGACAATGGTGCTGCAGGTACTATACACACAGAGGTGACAATGGTGCTGCAGGTGCTATACACACAGAGGTGACAAGGTGCTGGTACAATACACACAGAGGTGACAATGGTGCTGCAGGTACTATACCACAGAGGTGAATGTGCTGCAGGTGTTATACACACAGTGAAGTGCTTAGTCATACACACAGAGGTGACAATGGTGCTAGTACATACACACAGAGGTGACAATGGTGCTGCAGGTACTATACACACAGAGGTGACAATGGTGCTGATATATACACACAGAGGTGAAATGGTGCTGCAGGTCTATACACACAGAGTGACAATGTGCTGGTACAATACACACAGGTGACAGTGCTTGGTCTATAACACAAGAGTGACAATGGTGCAGTACTATACACACAGGTGACATGTGCGAGGTACAATACACACAGAGGTGACAATGGTGCTGCAGGTACTATCACACAGAGGTGAAATGGTGCTGCAGGTGCTATACACACAGGTGACAATGCTGCTGGTACAATACACACAGGTGACAGTGCTGGTGGTACATACAAAGGTGACAGTGCTGTGCTGGTGGTAGTATACACACAGATGATAGTGCGGTTAGTACAATAACACAGAGGTGACAATGGTGTGCAGGTACTATCACACAGAGGTGACAATGGTGCTGCGGTCTATACACACAGAGGTGAACAATGGTGCTGGACAATACACACAGGTGACAATGTGTGCGGTGGTATAACACACAGGTGAAATGCGTGGTACATAACACAAGGTGACAGTGCTGAGGTACTATACAAGAGGTGACATGGTGCTGGGTATATCACACAGAGTGAATGGTGGACAATACACACAGAGGTGACAATGGTGCTGCAGGTCTATACACACAGGTGACAATGCTCGGTCAATAACACAAGGTGACAGTGTGGTTAAATACAAGAGGTGACATGGTGCTGGGTATATACACAGGTGAGATGGTTGAGGTGTATACACACAAGGTGACAATGGTGCTTCAGGTCTATACACACAGAAGTGACAATGGTGCTAGTCATACACACAGAGGTGACAAGGTGCTGGTAATACACACAGAGGTGACAATGGTGCTGCATACTATACACACAGAGGTGAAATGGTGCTGCAGGTGCTATACACACAGGTGACAATGGTGCTGGTCAATACACAAGGTGACAGTGCTGTACAATACACAGAGGTGACAAGGTGTGAGGTACTATACACACAGAGTGACAATGGTGCTGCTTACTATCACACAGAGGTGATATGTGCTGCAGGTGCTATACACACAGTGACAATGCTGCTGGTACATACACACAGGTGACAGTGCTGGTGGTACATACAAGGACAGTGCTGATGTGGGGTAGTATACACACAGATGATAGTGCGTTAGTACATAACACAAGTGACATGGTGCTGCAGGTACTATCACACAGAGGTGACAATGGTGCTGCGGTCTATACACACAGGTGACAATGTGCTGGTACAATACACACAGGTTACACACAGTGACATGCTGGTGGTTACATAAGGGACAGGTGAGGCTGTGGTAGTATACAACAGATGATATGCGGTGTAAATACACACAATGAAGTGCGGAGTACATACACAAAGGTACAATGGTGTGCGGTCTAAACACACAGAGGGACAAAGTGCGGTAAAATACACACAGAGTGACAAGTCTGGTACATCACACAGAGGTGGAATGGTGCGCAGGTCAACAACATAGGTGAAATGGTGCTTCAGGTGCTATACACACAGAAGTGACAATGGTGCTATCAATACACACAGAGTGACAATGGTGCTGACTACAACAGAGTCAATGGTGCTCATACAACACACAGAGTGAAATGGTGCGCATCATAACACAAGGTGAAATTGTGATCACACAGGGACAGCTGTGGTACAATACAAAGGTACAGCATGACATGGTGCTGGAACCACAATGAGTGCGTACTAACCAAGTGAAGGTGCTACTATACAACAGAGGTGACAAGGGCTCAGTCTACACACAGGTACATGCTCTGTACATACAACAGTCAGTCGTGTATTAATAGGTACGTATGGGTGGATATACACCATAAGTCGGATAATACACCAGAGTACAATGGTCGTCTACACAAGAGGTGACTAAAAGGATCTGGTAAAATCACACAGAGTGACAATGTTCAGTACTTACACAAAGTGAGAATGGCTGCGGTGCTTACACTAGGTACAATGTGCTTAGGTGCTACACACGAAGTCAATGTGCGTACATACACAGGTGACATGTGCTGAGTACATACAACAGAGTACAATGGTGCTCTATTACCACAGTGATATGGTGCTGAGTGCTATACCACAGTGACAATCCTGTACAATCCCAGTGACTGCTTGGACTAATAAGGACGTGCGATGCTGGTGGTATAACACGATTAGCGTTAGTACAATACACACAAGGTGACAATGTGCTGCAGTCTATGACAAGAGGTGACATGTGCTGTGGGCTATACACCGTGACAATTGCGGTACAATACACACGGACAGTGCTGGTGGTACAATACACACAGTGACAGTGCTGATGCTGGTGGTAGTATACACACAGATGATATGCGGTTAGTACAGTAACACAGAGGTGAAATGGTGCTGCAGGTACTATACACACAGAGGTGACAATGGTGCTGCAGTACTATGCACACAGAGTGACATGGTGCTGCATCTACTATACACACAGAGGTGACAATGGTGCTGCAGGTGCTATACACACAGGTGACAATGCTACTGGTACAATACACACAGGTGACAGTGCTGGTGTTTATACATAGAGGTGACAGTGCTGATGCTGGTGGTAGTATACACACAGATGATAGTGCGGTTAGTACAATACACACAGAGGTGACAATGGTGCTGCAGGTACTATACACACAGAGGTGACAATGGTGCTGCAGGTGCTATACACACAGAGGTGACAAAGGTGCTGGTAAAATACACACAGAGGTGACAATGGTGCTGCAGGTACTATACACACAAGGTGAGAATGGTGCTGCAGGTGCTATACACACATAGGTGACAATGGTGCTTCAGGTGCTATACACACAGAAGTGACAATGGTGCTAGTACAATACACACAGAGGTGACAATGGTGCTGCAGGTACTATACACACAGAGGTGACAATGGTGCTGCATCTACTATACACACAGAGGTGATAATGGTGCTGCAGTGCTATACACACAAGTGACAATGCTGCTGGTACAATACACACAGGTGACAGTGCTGGTGGTACTATACATAGAGGTGACAGTGCTGATGCTGGTGGTAGTATACACACAGATGATAGTGCGGTTAGTACAATACACACAGAGGTGACAATGGTGCTGCAGGTACTATACACACAGAGGTGACAATGGTGCTGCTAGGTGCTATACACACAGGTGACAAATGTGCTGGTACAATACACACGAGGTGACATGTGCTGGGGTACTATACACACAGAGTGAAATGTGTGCAGGTGTATAATACATAGGTGACAATGTGTGCGTTTAGGTACTATACACACAGAGGTGACAAGATGTGCTAGTACATATACACACAGAGGTGACAATGGTGCTGCAGGTACTATGCACACAGAGGTGACAATGGTGCTGCATCGGTACTATACACACAGAGGTGACAATGGTGCTGCAGGTGCTATACACACAGGTTACAATGCTGCTGGTACAATACACACAGGTGACAGTGTCTGTGGCTAGACATGTCCGACGGCTGATCTCGGTGGTAGTATACACACAGTGATAGTGCGCTTGTACAATACACACAGAGGTGACAATGGTGCTGCAGGTACATACACACAGAGGTGACAATGGTGCTGCAGGTGCTATACACACAGAGGTGACAAGGTGCTGGTACAATACACACAGAAGGTGACAATGGTGCTGCAGGTACTATACACACAGAGGTGACAATGGTGCTGAGGTGCTATACACACATAGGTGACAATGGTGCTGCAGGTGCTATACACACAGAGTGACAATGTGTGCTAGTACTATACACACAGAGTGACAATGGTGCTGCAGGTACTATACACACAGAGGTGACATGGTGCTGGTACAATACACACAGAGGTGACAATGGTGCTGAGGTGCTATACACACAGAGGTGACAATGTGCTGGTACAATACACACAGGTGACCTGCCCTGCTGGTGGGTTACTATACATCCAGCTGCTGATGCTGGTGGTTAGTATACACACAGATGATAGTGCGGTTAGTACAATACACACAGAGGTGACAATGGTGCTGCAGGTACTATACAACAGAGGTGACAATGGTGCTGCAGGTGCTATACACACAGAGGTGACAAAGTGCTGGTAAAATAACACAGAGGTGACAATGTGTGCGAGGTACTATACACACAGAGGTGAGAATGGTGCTGCAGGTGCTATTACACACATAGGTGACAATGGTGCTTCAGGTGCTATACACACAGAAGTGACAATAGTGCTAGTACAATACACACAGAGGTGACAATGGTGCTGCAGGTACTATACACACAGAGGTGACAATGGTGCTGCAGGTACTATGCACACAGAAGTGACAATGGTGCTGCAGGTGCTATACACACAGGTTACAATGCTGCTGGTACAATACACACAGGTGACAGTGTCTCGCGAGACTTCCCGGACGCCATCTTGGAGAAAGTATGTCGCCGCACTATGCACACAGGTGACAATGGTGCTGGTACAATACACACAGAGGTGACAATGGTGCTGCAGGTGTTATACACACAGAGGTGACAATGGTGCTGGTACAATACACACAGAAGTGACAATGGTGCTGCAGGTACTATACACACAGAGGTGACAATGGTGCTGGTACAATACACACAGAGGTGACAATGGTGCTGCAGGTGCTATACACACAGAGGTGACAATGGTGCTGCAGGTGCTATACACACAGAAGTGACAATGGTGCTGCAGGTGCTATACACACAGAGGTGACAGTGGTGCTGGTACAATACACACAGAGGTGACAATGGTGCTATAGGTGCTATACACACAGAGGTGACAATGGTGCTGGTACAATACACACAGAGGTGACAGTGCTGCTCTCCCCCTTGCATGGCCCGGTGCTCCCCTCTCACCTCTCCGGGCTCCAGCGGCGCGATGCAGCTCTATCCTCCTCCGCCGCCATGTCGCCGCCCCTGGAGCTGTGGATCCAATATGGCTTCCCGGACGCCATTTTGGATCCAGTTCTGCCAGGGGCGGCGACATGTCGGCGGCGGAGAAGACGGAGGAGAGGTGGTAAGTATAGGCGACTGTGTATGTGTGTTGTGTGTGTGGTGTGTGTGTTGTGTGTGTGTGTGTTAGGTGCGGGGGTAGGCGTAGCGGGCGCTATGAGTCCCGCTACCACTTACGGCCGCCATCTTGGCTCACCCTGAGCGGGTGTAGCTCTGGGCAGTGACCGGACGTTGGGACAAAGTGACGGATGGGACGTCACAAATTCCTCCGGCTTTTATATATTAGATATTACTATAACCCATCTTTCCGACCATTCATAATCCAAATATTTACTAGACTCATTTCTTGTCTATATTAGGTTCTTCACTCCCTATTATATTTGTCCCAGTCTCTACCGTCTACTTATTATCAGTTACGAGACTTTATTCATACAGGACTTATTGTTTAGCAACATTATGCAACGTCAGATTATGTCCTTCTGGACTTAGGGTACCTAATTTGAAAATCCAGTAGCTTTCTTTTCTAATTAGTTGTGCCAACGAATCCCGCTCTCTGTTGCTAATATGATCAATAATGGTCAGACTCAGCTTGCCCGGATCCTTTTGGTATACACTATTAAAATGCCTGGACAAACTGTGCAGTTGATACCCAGACCTAATATTGGATCTATGTTTGTTCAGTCGGGCGTGCATCTCTTGTACCATGCGGCCCACATATTGCAGACCACAAGTACACTCCAGCAAGTATATTACAAAGGATGTCTGACATGTCATCCTATGCTTAATCTGAAAAGTTTCCCCCATAGTTCTGGAGCTAAAATTCTTTGCCCCATTCATTATGACCTCACAACATAGACATCTTGGTGCTTTGCAAGCGTAACATCCCCATGTCGTTGGAATTGAGTTATCAATTGATATTTTCCGCTTCTCTATGTTGCTTGATGCCACCATAATCCCCAAACACTTTTTTTCCTGTAGATGATAATGGGTTTACTTGGTAAATGATCTGTAAGTACGGGTCTCCCTGTTATGGATGCCCCCACACCTTTCGGGTGAAGCTGTCATCTTAATTGTCTGCTGCCACATTGGATGCTTTGTCTGGGTGCGTGCACGTCACCGAAAAGAGCCACGCCGACACACAAGTCAATGTAGAGCTTAATGACAATGAACTTTTATTAAGGGCGAGGTTAGCAGTTTTATACTCATCATTAAAGGGACATTTTTTAAGGGTGGTTCTATGTAATTGCATCATTTTATGCTGAATATACAGTTGTGGCCAAAAGTATTAACACCCCTGCAATTCTGTCAGAAAATACTCAGTTACTTCCTGAAAATGATTGCAATCACAAATTCTTTGGTATTATTATCTTCATTTAATTTGTCTTCAATGAAAAAACACAAAAAGAATTGTCCTAAAGCCAAATTGGATATAATTCCACACCAAACATAAAAAAGGGGGTGGACAAAAGTATTTGCACTGTTAGAAAAATCATGTGATGCTTCTCTAATTTGTGTAATTAACAGCACCTGTAATTTACCTGTGGCACCTAACAGGTGTTGGCAGTAACTAAATCACACTTGCAGCCAGTTGACATAGATTAAACTTGACTCAATCTCTGTCCAGTGTCCTTGTGTGTACCACATTGAGCATGGAGAAAAGAAAAAAGACCAAAGAACTGTCTGAGGACTTGAGAAACCAAATTGTGAGGAAGCATGAGCAATCTCAAGGCTACAAGTCCATCTCCAAAGATCTAAATATTCCTGTGTCTACTGTGCGCAGTGTCATCAAGAAGTTTAAAGCGCATGTCACTGAGGCTAACCTCCCTAGATGTGGACGGAAAAGAAAAATTGAGGAGAGATTTCAACGCAAGATTGTGCAGATGGTGGATAAAGAACCTTGACTAACATCCAAACAAGTTCAAGCTGCCCTGCAGTCCGAGGGTACAACAGTGTCAACCCGTACTATAAGTCGGGGTCTGAATGAAAAGGGACTGTATGTAGGATACCCAGAAAGACCCCACTTCTTACCCCGAGACATAAAAAAGCCAGGCTGGAGTTTGCCAAAACTTACCTGAGACAGCCTAAAACGTTTTGGAAGAATGTTCTCTGGTCAGATGAGACAAATATAGAGCTTTTTGGGCAAAGGCATCAACATAGAGTTTACATGAGAAAAAAAGAGGCATTCAAAGAAAGGAACACGTTCCCTACAGTCAAACATGGCGGAGGTTCCCTGATGTTTTGGGGTTGCTTTGCTGCCTCTGGCACTGGACTGCTGGACCGTGTGCATGGCATTATGAAGTCTGAAGACTACCAACAAATTTTGCAGCATAATGTAGGGCCCAGTGTGAGAAAGCTGGGTCTCCCTCAGAGGTCATGGGTCTTCCAGCAGGACAATGACCCAAAACACACTTCAAAAAGCACTAGAAATTGGTTTGAGAGAAAGCACTCGAGACTTCTAAGGTTTCCAGCAATGAGTCCAGACCTGAATCCCATAGAACACCTGTGGAGAGATCTAAAAATGGCAGTTTGGAGAAGGCACCCTTCAAATATCAGGGACCTGGAGCAGGTTGCCAAAGAAGAATGGTCTAAAATTCCAGCAGAACATTGTAAGAAACTCATTGATGGTTACCGGAAGCAGTTATTTTGGCTAAAGGTTGTGCAACCAAGTATTAGGCTGAGGGTGCCAATACTTTTGTCTGGCCCATTTTTGGAGTTTTGTGTGAAATGATCAATGTTTTGCTTTTTGCTTCATTCTCTTCTGTATTTTTTTCATTGAAGACAAATTAAATGAAGATAAAAATACCAAAGAATTTGTGATTGCAATCATTTTCAGAAGAAACTGAGTATTATCTGACAGAATTGCAGGGGTGTCAATACTTTTGGCCACAACTGTACATTTTATTCTGAAAAAACATTCAATTATATTCTGTGTGTTATTTATCTTAAACTAGCCTTGAAGTGTACATTTAGTCCGAAGACATTCTGATAAGAGCTTCAGCCAGCAACCTCTAAGTCAAAACATTTATATAAAATCTGAGACACAGAAAACCCAAAGGTGGGAGGGAAGAAGGAGAGAAAGCTTAGCTAGGGGAAAGTGCAAGGCCAAGCCTTTTTCCCTACAACCAGGCCTCGAGCCTGTACTAAAAGATTTCTGAATAGGCTCTAATACTAATATGAATTATTAACTATTTATTGCCGTAACATTCCCCCATTTGGAGACATTCAAAATCTTACCCAAAATCCTTGCCCTAGGTGACAGAGGGGGAAAGGTAGAGGAGGGGAAAGGAGTTTTCACCAATATTGAGACAACCATAACATCTAACCATAATGACAATCGTAACGCCTTTGTAATTGGTCTTGCCGCACCCTAAACTGTTATCTAAGATCATGTCTCACCTCTCTATTTAATACATAGTAGAAGTTTTTCACACAAAAATATGGAGAATATATTTACTAAAATAGATTCTAAATATAATAAAAATGAATGCTGCTCCCACAGTTCCCTTCTCCCGTGGCAATGAGTGAATCCTCCAACCAAAGTGCATGCACACAGACCTACCCAGGTACATTCTCCTTCCCTAGTAGAAGGAGCCAGTCTTCCTACACCACTTCACCGGATTCCCCACATCGGTCTGCCCATTACACCATCGGATGGACACAAACACTCACAAACTATGGCAAACAAGGAAACTATACAATCAAATACCGGTCATAATTATCACTCAACTGTTAGTCATTATATTTGACATTCTCCATAAGTCGGTCCTCACTTCGGTCTAATTCAGGAGGACATGGCCTCGCACCAAGTCAATGTTGCTGGTGGAAACTTCAGTCTTATCTAAAATGGGTCAGTCCCTGATATTCAAAAATAAAGGTGTCCTAAGCGGTCAGTGTCCCTTGGGATGTTTATATCCATCGCATATAGGCCAGCATCTGTAGTAAGAGACATTCGGTAGTTCTCCTGGGCTCGTCTGCCTTGTAGTGTAGATCTTAGATCTAGTTGGGCTGCCATTTGAGCTCTTCAGCTGTCTCAGTCATCCGCAGAATTTCTAACGTTTCTTCTGACCATCACTCCATCTCCAGGCTGTGGACGCAACTTTGGTCCACAGTAGCTGCATGTTAAAGGGGGAGAGAAAGCTCAAAAATACATGTTAGACAAGCCCTTTATAAGTGTCAAAACATAAGAAAAAACCTCTCGGGGAATCTATTACCTGGACAACATTTTCAACCATAATTTCATAAAAATGTGTACCATTTTCATAACTATCTATGACATAGTAATACCTTGCAACACAAAAACAAATCACAAAATTTTACCTATAACCTTAAGAATATAAGTCACCCCCCTTGAGCATCTTATCATCTAATATTACGTATACACACCATCTTTCAAGAAAAAGATATGAAAAGAAAATGGTATCAGTTCTTGACTTACCTATAAATGAAAAACAATCATCCCTAATGGCAACTTTACACGCGGCTACATTTCTAGCTTATCCACAGGTAACTTACTGGCTGCAGTGAAATCATGGAGACATTATTCCATTTGTACACAGCAACAAGATAGAACCATGTCTCCATGATTTCACTGCAGCCAGTAAGTTACCTGTGGATAAGCTAGAAATGTAGTCGCGTGTAAAGTGGCCATAAGAGAAGAGGAAGAGATATACTATATATACAGAAACATTACATTCTTTGGGTTCGTGAAAAACAAATCATTAATTCTAAATCATACAATTATCGTTCATGTCAAATAACTTCTATATAAGGATCTTATATACAATCAAAAATCATTTTCTATTGATTAAAATATCAAAATTAATTGTCACCCAAGATAGTTCATAGAAACAAAAAGATAAGATTTACACAATTTATAAATGATATACCCACTCCTAATAGTACCCTAGTAATGTCCTTAAAGCTGGAAACCTACCTAACTAGCGGAGGTCGGCATCCTCTTGAAACGCCTGTGGTGCCCCTGCTCCACGTCGACTCACCCTATCTGTCCTTAAGCTATCCCTGATCTTATATACCTTTTTCAGTTTGTTTGTAAAGTGTTGTTTAGTCCATTACCTGCTATAAACATATACAGCAATTGCTCAGTCAACATATATATATGAGGGTCAGTAGATACACAGTCAATAGTCTGTAATTGAAACAGGTCTCAGCAGGTCTGTCAGAGCACAAATAAAACAATATGATACAATGTAAAGCCAAACAAATATAACATATAGTATAACATTAGACAATATAATAACTGTATACTTATCAACAGTGGTCTCTTCTGCTTTTCTGAAAGACAGGTCAAAAAGGTAACTGGATATCTGGGAAAACTTCCAATTATTATTATACAACTACCATATTCTTATTTACATATACATATTTACTCATTTACCTACTCACTCTGCTTCAGAACATTTTACCCAATATATTAGACATCTTATGGTATTTTATATAGGAGAGAGAGATCCACACCTACTAGGACATGTTTATAACTTTCCTCTCCTTGTCCGCACCCTATTTGCAATTCTTAAAGCTTGTGGAGCGGCTGCTGCTTCAAACTCTTACCTTTCTGAGTTGTGTTGTGTGTAGGAATAATTCAGGGTTGTACACAAGGCCTTACCTGTAACCAGGAGCGAACCAGGAAGTATTCATCTGACCACACTCGTGACCTGTTGAGGTGTATGTGGGGCCAAGCAAAGACTATTCTAACTTTTGTTGAAGAGAGACGTCATCATGGCCTGTCCTTTTTCCCATCCTTCAGCACAACTCCCTTTTTGTTCCTTTAGTATTTATTTAGTTCTGTCCGGGCAGTCCGATACCGAAGAGGTGCTTAGTACTGATGAGTGAGTACTAAAATGCTCGGGTGCTCGAAGCTCGGGCCGAGCATCCCGAGATACTCGTGTACTCGGCCCGAGTACCGAGCCCAATGTTATCCTATGGGAGACCCTAGTATTTTTATGAAATGACTGCCGGCAGCATGTAGAAACCCTAAAAATGTCACAAAAGTCTCAGAAGAGTGCTCAAATGACATGGCAACACCATGGGGAAGACTCCTGGAAGCATTTTTCACTCAAAAGTCACAGCTGTGAACAATCTTGACCGAGTTTCACGCCAATTTTACGGAGTCACCAGAAAACCTTCCAAAATGATACCAAAATGAATATTTAGGGTGGAAATGTTAAGGGCACATACCCAATAGTGAGATACAGCTGGTGTATGTTACTTTTTGTGATTACATGAAAGATTTTACGTCAAAACATTGTGCGGCACTCCAATGTCCCTGATAAGAGACGTACATGAAGGCCTCTTGACATAATGTGCCCATTTTGAGGAAGTGGGTCTATTGTAGTATTTTCCTTTGCCAGGGTAGTCCAAAATTTGGAGGTTCACCAATGCCCCTGGATAGAGACGTGCATGAGGGCCTGTAAACCTGAAGTGGGTGTATAGTAGTATAGCCCTTTGGCCAGGGCAGCCAAAAATTGGGAGGCTCCACTTTGTCCCAGGATAGAGACGTGCAGGAGGGACTGTAAACCTGAAGTGGGTGTATTGTATTATAGCCCTTTGGCCAGGGCAGCCAAAAATTGGGAGGTTCAACAATGACCCATGCATACAGACATGCAGGAGGGCCTGTAAACCTCAAGTGGGTGTATTTTAGTATAGCCCTTTGGCCAGGGCAGCCAAAAATTGGGAGGCTCCACATTGTCCCAGGATAGAGACGTGCAGGAGGGCCTGTGAACCTCAAGTGGGTGTATTGTAATATAGCCCTTTGGCCAGGGCAGCCAAAAATTGGGAGGCTCCACATTGTCCCAGGATAGAGACATGCAGTAGGGCCTGTAAACCTCAAGTGGGTGTATTGTAGTATAGCCCTTTGGCCAGGGCAGCCAAAAATTGGGAGGCTCCACATTGTCCCAGGATAGAGACATGCAGTAGGGCCTGTAAACCTCAAGTGTAAGTATTGTAGTATAGCCCTTTGGCAGGGCAGCCAAAAATTGGGAGGTTCAACAATGACCCATGCATACAGACATGCAGTAGGGCCTGTAAACCTCAAGTGGGTGTATTGTAGTATAGCCCTTTGGCAGGGCAGCCAAAAATTGGGAGGCTCCACATTGTCCCTGGATAGAGACGTGCATGAGGGCCTCAAAACATTTTTCCATTGAAAAGGAGCGTGTCTCCTGTCGATGTAATGCCCATTCTAAAAGAATGGGCGAAAAAATTTACCACTCCGGGTATACCTCAAACAACAGCCTAACTATTGTAACAGTCATCATGGTGGCTCATGAGGAGAAGGAGGAGCTATCCAGCGATTAGCCAAAGTCCAGAAGTGTGTACCCATGGGTGAGTGGAGGTACATGGCAAATTCCCACAACAAAATTAAAATTCAGTTGTCATTTGTTGGTGGTGTGGTGAAGTCTGGCCCAATCCAACCCTTGTTCATCTTGATCAGAGTCAGCCTGTCAGCATTGTCAGTTAACAGGCGGGTGCGTTTATCAGTAATGATTCCACCTGCGGCACTGAAAACACGCTCTGACAATACACTAGCGGCAGAGCAGGCCAGGACTTCCAAGGCGTAGAGAGCCAATTCATGACACGTCTCCAGCTTGGAGACCCAATAATTGAAAGGCACAGAGGAATCTCGCAGTACAGTTGTTCTATCTGCAAGGTACTCCTTCAGCATCTGGCCAAACTTAGCATTTCTTGTGGCACTACCCCGCACCTCAGGGGCTGTGGTATGTGAGGGGCTGAGAAAACTGTCCCACATCGTAAAGAGTGTTCCCCTTTCTCTGGCGGATTGGACTTGTGCCCCTCTCGGCCGTACGCCTTGGTTGTCCACCGATTCCTGACCTATGCCGCTAGTGTTTTGTGAGGGGAATGATTTGCCTACTTCCGTGACTATGGCCTTCTGGACCTGCTGCATTTTGGCTGACCTCTCCGCCTCAGGAATGAGAGACATAAAGTTCTCCTTGTAGCGTGGGTCTAACAGTGTTGCCAACCAGTACTGATTGTCGGCTAAGATGTTCTGAACGCGAGGGTCACGAGCCAGGCAGCTTACCATAAAGTCAGCCATGTGCGCCAGACTCTTAACAGCCATCACTTCAGTATCCAGACCAACATGATGACTGAACATGCTGTCCTCCTCCTCCTCCTCATCTCCCTGTCCTCTGGCCAACCACGCTGAATCGAGGGTATGACTGGTGTGCATGTCATATCCTCAATTTGGCCAGAGAGTTGCTCCATGTCTTCATTCTCCTCCTCCTCGTCATAGTCCTCCACTGCTCGTTGTGATGAGATGAGGCTGGGCTGTGTGTTTTCACCCACGCCCACTACTGTTTCTTGCTCCAAGTCATCGCGCTCTGCCTGCAATGCATCCTCTTTGTTTTTCAGCAGAGACCATTTTAGAAGGCAGAGTAGTGGTATGGTGACGCTAATAATGGCGTCATCGCCGCTCACCATCTTGGTGGAGTCCTCAAAGTTTTGGAGGACGGTACATAGGTCGGACATCCATCTCCACTCCTCAGGTGTTATGTGTGGAGTTTGACCTATTTCCCGACGGCTTAGGAGATGCAGGTAGTCCACAACTGCCCTCTTCTGCTCACATATCCTGACCAACATGTGCAGAGTTGAATTCCAACGCGTGGGGACATCACACACCAGTCTGTGGGCCGGAAGACGCAAACGGCGCTGAAAGCCGGCAAGGCCGGCTGAAGCAGCAGGTGACTTGCGAAAATGTGCAGACAGACGGCGAACTTTTACCAGCAGTTCAGACAGCTCTGGGTATGACTTTACAAACCTCTGAACCACCAGGTTGAGCACATGGGCCACGCATGGAACATGCGTCAGCTGGCCTCGCCTCAAAGCTGCCACCAGGTTCCGGCCATTGTCACACACGACCTTTCCTGGCTTTAGGTTCAGAGGTGTGAGCCAGTGATCAGCCTGCTGTTTCAGAGCTGTCCTCACCTCTTCTGCATTGTGGGGTTTGTCACCTATGCAGACTAGCTTCAGCACAGCCTGTTGCCGCTTTGCAGATTCAGTGCTGCAGTGCTTCCAGCTTGGGACTGGTGTGGAGGGTACAGTGGATAAGGATGCGCAGGAGGAGGAGGCTGAGGAGCATGACATTCCGGAGCTGTAGAGTGTCGGTGAAACCCTGACAGAGGTAGGGCCTGCTATCCTTGGTGTGGGAAGGACGTGTTCCGTCCCTCGCTCAGACTGGGTCCCAGCCTCCACAATATTAATCCAGTGTGCCGTCAAGGAGATGTAGCGGCCTTGCCCACAAGCACTTGTCCACGTGTCTGTGGTTAGGTGGACTTTGGCTGAAACAGCGTTGTTCAGGGCACGTTTGATGCTGTTGGACACGTGGTTATGCAATGCGGGGACGGCACATCTGGAGAAATAGTGGCGGCTGGGGACCGAGTAACGTGGGACAGCAGCCGCCATCAGGTCGCGGAATACTTCCGTCTCCACCAGCCGGAAAGGCAACATTTCTAGCGCTATGAGTCGCGAAATGTGATAATTCAGGACTGTGGCATGTGGGGCGTTGGCAGCATATTTGCACCTGCGTTCAAATGTTTGCTGAATGGATAAATAAACGCTGCGCTGGGACAAGGACGTGCTTGATGATGGTGTTATTTGTGCGTGGGCAACTTCAGGTGCAGGGCCGGAGGCTTGGTCGCGGCCAGCATGGACAGGGGATTGGCTCGCGCCCACAACACTCGAAGACGTAGCAGTGACATCAGCAAGCACCGCTCCTCGACTCTGGTGTACTTCCCACAAAGTCGGGTGCTTGGCTGACATGTGCCTGATCATGCTGGTGGTGGTCAGGCTGCTAGTTTTCGTACCCCTGCTGATACTGGCATGGCAGGTGTTACAAATGGCCTTTTTAGAGTCTTCTGGAGCCAACTTAAAAAACTCTCAGACTCTGGAAGACCGAACATTTGCACAGGCACCTTGAGTCGTGTTGGTGTTCCGGGGAACGGTTGGTTGCCTTCTGTCTGCGGACACGACCCTGCTTCGTACTGCCTGTTGGGATGCTACACCTCCCTCCCCTGTGCACTGCTGGCCTCGCTCTGCATATCCTCCTGCCATGTTGGGTCAGCTACTGGATCATCCACCACGTCGTCTTCCTCTTCCGCACCCTGATCCTCCTCCTGACTTCCTGGCAATTGTGTCTCATCATCGTCCACCCCTTGTTGAGACACGTTGCCAACGTTCTGTTCGTGAGAACGTGGCTGCTCAAATATTTGGGCATCTGTACATACCATCTCCTCATCACCCACTTCAAGAGGAGCTGGCAACAGGCCAGATTCTGCGAATGGATACGTGAACAGCTCTTCCGAGTGTCCTAGTGTGGGATCAGTAATGTCCGTGGACGTGTACTCGTCCTGGTGGTAGGAAGGAGGATCAGGTTGGGAAATGTGCGGTGCAGTATCACGGCTACTGACACTTGACCGTGTGAAAGACAGGGTGTTTGTGGAGGTGCCCATCTGACTTGAAGCATTATCCGCTATCCAAGTAACAACCTGTTGACACTGGTCTTGGTTCAAGAGCGATGTACTGCTGCGGGCCCCAAGAATTTGGGAAAGGACGTGCGAGCAAGGAGACGTTCCCCTTTGTTGTTGCGAAATTAGTGCTTGCACACGACCTCGGCCTCTGCCTGCACCACAATCACGTCCACTTCCTTGTTCCTTGCCAACGCCCTTGCCAACACCCTTGCACATTTTGCCTGCATACAGCGACAACTGTCTGGTGACTGTTGAGGTCATAGGAGATTAGGATTTTAGTCCCTAACCTGTATCAAGGTAGTAAGTACACCAGTCTGGTGACTGTAATGGTCACAGGAGATTAGGATTTTAGTCCCTAACCTGTATTAAGGTAGTAAGTACACCAGTCTGGTGACTATAATGGCCACAGGAGATTAGGATTTTAGTCCCTAACCTGTATTAAGGTAGTAAGTACACTAGTCTGGTGACTGTAATGGCCCCTTTACACGCAGCTATAGGTACATAGTTCCATTTGTACACAGCAACAAGATAGAACCATGTCTCCATGATTTCACTGCAACCAGTAAGTTACCTGTGGAAAACCTGTCACCTGTAGCTGCGTGTAAAGTGGCCATAATGGTCACAGGCGATAAGGATTTTAGTCCCTAACCTGTATTAAGGTAGTAAGTACACCAGTCTGGTGACTGTAATAGTCACAGGAGATTAGGATTTTAGTCCCTAACCTGTATTAAGGTAGTAAGTACACCAGTCTGGTGACTGTAATAGTCACAGGAGATTAGGATTTTAGTCCCTAACCTGTATTAAGGTAGTAAGTACACCAGTCTGGTGACTGTAATGGTCACAGGAGATTAGGATTTTAGTCCCTAATCTGTATTAAGGTAGTAAGTACACCAGTCTGGTGACTGTAATGGTCACAGGAGATTAGGATTTTAGTCCCTAACCTGTATTAAGGTAGTAAGTACCCCAGTCTGGTGACTGTAATGGTCACAAGAGATTAGGATTTTAGTCCCTAACCTGTATCAAGGTAGTAAGTACACCAGTCTGGTGAATGTAATGGTCACAGGAGATTAGGATTTTAGTCCCTAACCTGTATTAAGGTAGTAAGTACACCAGTCTGGTGACTGTAATGGTCACATGAGATTAGGATTTTAGTCCCTAACCTGTATCAAGGTAGTAAGTACACCAGTCTGGTGAATGTAATGGTCACAGGAGATTAGGATTTTAGTCCCTAACCTGTATTAAGGTAGTAAGTACACCAGTCTGGTGACTGTAACGGTCACAGGAGATTAGGATTTTAGTCCCTAACCTGTATCAAGGTAGTAAGTACACCAGTCTGGTGACTGTAATGGTCACAGGAGAGTAGGATTTTAGTCCCTAACCTGTATCAAGGTAGTAAGTACACCAGTCTTGTGAATGTAATGGTCACAGGAGATTATGATTTTAGTCCCTAACCTGTAGCAAGGTAGTAAGTACACCAGTCTGGTGACTGTAATGGTCACAGGAGAGTAGGATTTTAGTCCCTAACCTGTATCAAGGTAGTAAGTAAACCAGTCTGGTGACTGTAATAGTCACAGGATAGTAGGATTTTAGTCCCTAACCTGTATTAAGGTAGTAAGTACACCAGTCTGGTGACTGTAATGGTCACAGGAGAGTAGGATTTTAGTCCCTAACCTGTATCAAGGTAGTAAGTACACCAGTCTGGTGACTGTAATGGTCACAGGAGAGTAGGATTTTAGTCCCTAACCTGTATTAAGGTAGTAAGTACACCAGTCTGGTGACTGTAATGGTCACAGGAGAGTAGGATTTTAGTCCCTAACCTGTATTAAGGTAGTAAGTACACCAGTCTGGTGACTGTAATGGTCACAGGAGATTTGGATTTTAGTCCCTAACCTGGATCAAGGTAGTAAGTTCAACAGTCTGGTTACTGTTATTGTCACAGAAAAGCTTGGATTCTAATCTGTATCACCCTGCCTATATCCTCCTAGATTAGTCCTGAGAAGGACTATTGTGGTCAGCAGCAGTTTGCAGCCCTGCTCCGGATCTACCTATGAGGGCCGCAAATCTGTCCCTAAGCAGCAGCAGACACTCTCCCTACACTCACTGTCTGGATGCCTATGTGCAGAGCACAGCGCGGCCGGGTCTTATAAAGGCTCGGTCACGCTGTGCAGGCCGGCCAATCACTGCAATGCCACAACTAACAGGGCTGTGGCATTGCAGTGGTCTGCCAGCCAATCCCTGCATGTGGGCTGGCTCTCAAAAGAGCGCCAACATGCAGAGATGACAACCACGAGCACAGCACGAGTATCGCGAGATTACTCGGCGCTTGCCGAGTAGCCCGATTACAGTGATACTCGTGCGAGTACCGAGTAGTGGCGAGCATGCTCGCTCATCACTAGTGCTTAGGCAGCCAGACGTAACGAGGCTGGGATGGATGACCTCCCACCACTACCTAGGCTAACTTTATTTTAACTTCAAATTGTACCTTGCCCTCTACCTCTAGAGGTCATCTGTAGTGATTGTCAGCATGATTATACCATCCTACACTGATAACATGGTGTCTACCTCACCGTGATTTACCAATGCTGCATTCTGTATGCTTACCGTTTTTGTAAGAATTGTACTTAGAAGAAGCGCCACCTGCTCATGAAAAAGTGCAAAAACTCTGAATCAATTGCTCTGATTACCTCATGCGAGGATCCTACCGGTGTCCAGTGTAAGATCATCTCTCCTATATGTACATCTGAAATTAAACACTCAAGAATTCGTATTAGCTCCAAGAAACAGAAAAATACTTATTCAACAAAATTCTTATTACAATTCTCTACTAATTATATTGATAGCTAGGCAACAAATAATACAGCGCTGCAGAATATATTGGTGCTATATTTATAAACTATAACTGAATTTAATGCTTAACCAAAAACCCATTTAAATTCTGTTATAAATGTTTCCATATATGTCTCTATCCCCATTTAAATTCTGTTATAAATGTCTCCATATACTGTATGTCTCCATCCCTATTTAATTCTGTTATAAATGTCTCCATATATGTCTCCATCCCCCCTTCGCATGAGAGAATCAGAAGATATCAGAGTAAAGATATAAATACATTATTCTTGTTTAATCATAACTGGATATATAAACTGGTAGTGGAACTAATTGTGATGTAGTCTCATTGTTAACAGGCCTTTTGGGTGGTGCAAGATGGCTGCCACAGGAAGTTCTCATGGGGAAAACTTCCTCTGAGTCTTACATTCCTAAGATGGGGGGAGGGACACTCTGGTCGGTCGGAGGTTTCTGTCCGTCCCCGACCTGGAGCCAACCCCATAAAAACGCCATAAAAAAAACTACTTTAGAAAACAATGGGATTAGAATCTGAAAATTTAACACACATATACTAAGTATTATTATCTGTTCTCTATGCCTCTTCTAAAGGAATATTGTTCCTCCGTAAAATTCAGACAGAAACATACAAAAATTATCCCGAATAGTTATCATAGTGTCTAAAAAAAATATTAACACAACACAAACAAGAAGACAGTGTGTCAGTATGACTCAATAAAAATAGAATAATCCCTGTATGAAAATCATTAAAACCTAATTCTGTATAACCTCGAGCAGGAATGTACAAAAAACTGTCCAAAATAACTATTATTGCGTCCAATAATAGGCAATATTACTAGCTTCCAACTAAATACACAGTAAACAATTATGATTCTTAATGTTCACAGCCAAAAATGGAAAGAAATTCCTGCCTACCATTCAGGATCTGAAATGTGATGATTTTTCATTCCTGCATGTAAAAATGAACACGCAGAATGCAGACTGGCTCCTTCCCCCTCCCCTACAGTACCTGACGGGAGGGGGAAAAGGAAATATCTGCGCACAATTCTAACCTTGGATGGAATGAATACTGGCAGAAAATGAACACCATGAATATGCCAAGGGGAACATACACACATTATAAGGTAGCGTTCTCCCTAGGGAATCGCTCACACCTGCTCACATCATGCGTGATACAAAACATACAGTCACCTATGGACCAAGAAAATAATCAACCCTGACATTACCTCTCATATCTAAGCATACATACAGTATACACAGGGGCCCTGATTACAGCTTCATTCAACACTATGTGCACCATTCACAGCTTCCTATGGTGGTTATAGCCACCTAACGTTATACACACATAACCATATAGCATTACAGCACCCTCCTTCTCCTTTAACGTCCTCATCGCCTTCTAATTGCTTGTTTGCATTTTTAACATACTTCTTGGAGAGGATGCCTGTCCTTATACTGACAGCCTGCGTTCCCGTATTAAAGCTAAGGCGTCCTTACAAATAATCACAAAACCACAGTCTTCCCTCCCCTCCTTGCTACATACTCCTTCACTTTCTTTATATACTTTCTTTCTGTCAGCTGTGATGTGTTTTGATTGAGTAGAGATGCAATAATCAAGTCAAAATGACTTCAGTCTGTGCTACCTATAACTTATTCTTCCCCACTTTGCATCTCTCCTCAAACAAAAACCCCAACAGAGACAGTGTTACCTGTAAACAAGTTGGTCTGTCTGGTGTGCATGATCAATTGTACTTGTTCATTTTCTGGGTGCAAGGAAAGAAGTATGTAGGTACAGGTGATAGTGGAGCTGCTCTGGTCTATTTTATGTCCAAATTAATTGTTACCATTATCTATAATCTATAAGGGGATTGTGGCGTTCAGAAGCCCAGATCCAGGACTTTACCTGGTACCTGTATCTGTGCCTCTGAATCCACTGGTCATTCACACGGATGAATTGCCTCCAACAGGCCATATCAAAACAACCCAATTTACCCATCTAGGCATTTCCCACTTTTCTCTCTGCCACAAGGTCTCTTGGGGGTAACTTGCTGAGGCTTTGACTGATTAACACCCATATTATAGCTTAAACCCAAGTCTCTATGCTTCTATCTTGGCTATAACCGTCCATCCCTCAAGACTACCACTGTCAGCAGGGTTGTATAAAGGGGAGTCAACTGGGATACCTTCAGTGAGCCGGGCATTAAAGTTTATTCTGAACACTCTAAACCTTGGGAGGGGGAAGCGAGGTGAAATTGGTCTGTAACCAAGTCAGCAGAAATAGCAAGCTTCACACCTTGCTTACACTTTGTGCACATTATGGAAACCAGTCAGTGGTGTTAGGAAGGCAGTCAGAGTCCTGGAACTGGTTGCGTCACTGGAATCAGTCAGTCAGAGTCAGTCTGGACCTGGAATTGTTGTCACCAAAAAGATAAAACAGATAAAACATCAAACTGTGTCGGCCCCCTCTACACCTCAGTGGGGCAACAACTGGGTCATATAACTTTCCCGCATATACTTCTTGCAACAAGACTCCTTGCGAATTGACTATCATTAGCTGGGCATGTATATTCTGTCTGAACACCTTGAGTACTGGAGAAGCGCCAGGAATTGCTATATAACCAGTTTCTTCCCATGCATATGGAACGTCAGTAACACAATTTATTATCCAGCCAGCGGGCGTAATTGCTTGCTCTATACCTTGTCTACACAAGCGGCATGTCATCTGGAGTTATCTGGAGAGACTGAACAATAGAACAATATCATCACTACTATAATTTATGTAAATTACGTACTCATCCACCACCGCAGCCAGGAGCGGGGTGGGAAGACCATCAACCCTTTTTAGGGGGTCGGAAAACCATCAATCCTTTTTAGGGGGTCGTAAACCCATCAACCCTTTTTAGGGGGTTGGAAACCCATCAGCCGTATCAGAGGCTGGAACACCAGTAGTGATATGAACCATCGCCCCCCCCCTCTCCGGGGACCGGAAACCCATCAGCCCTATCCCTGGAAATAGGGCTGGAAACCAGGGAAACAGAATCTCCCCACTCAGCCCCGTCTCTCCGTTCTCCATGCCTTTCTTTCTTTCTCTGTACTGAAACTGCAGCAATGATAGCACTGACATAAACACAGATAAACTCACTCAGGATCAGGTTGCAAGAACACAAATAAGCAGACAATTAAGGAATTCTCAGGACCGGGTTACAAGGGCTAGGGCTTCTCAGATCCGGTCATCTATGTCCGAGTCTGACAGCCAGCTACCTTCATCATCCCTGCACACAAAGATACAGGAGGGTCTTAGGTAAGATAAATAATTTTCTTACTTTTTGTTACCCCTCGGGGGTCTGCCGCCCGTGCCCGTGGCCTGCTGCCCTTACTCCCTCTGCTGGAGCAACACTGCTCCTCTCACTTCCGGTACCACTGCTTCAGCACATGAAACTGTCTCCTACTCAGTTTCTGCTGGAGAGACTGCAGGGATCTGGCTCCTCCCTCCAGCCAATCACCAAGTCTCTGTGTCCTGCCAATCAGGACTGCCCTGTTCTGATTTAAACCTCCTATTTTCAATCAGTCGGGGCCAGGGCAACTTCGACCTTCACCTTCCCCTGGGCGAAGTTGCCACTTCTGGTCTGTCAGGTCGCTCTCCGTTTGGTCTGTTACCTGATCGCTCTGTGTTACCTCCCCCAGATCTCGTTCCTGCCGGTTACTGGCTGATCACCGTGTTCCTGGATGGTCTCCTGATTCCCTCCAAGCTGATCGCTGGTTCTCGCCCGGCTCCGGATCCCCCGTGGTCCTGGATTCTCCGTGTTCCTGGATCTCTCCGTGTTCCTGGATCTCTCCGTGTTCCTGGATCTCCCTGTGTTCCTGGATCTCCCTGTGTTCCTGGATCTCTCCGTGTTCCTGGATCTCTCCTGTGTTCCTGGTTCCCCGTGTTCCTGGTGCTCTGTATTCACGGTTCTCGTTTCGTATTGTATTCCCGAGTGCTGTTTCATTACCACGTCGCCTGGGTCGGTTGAACACTTGTGTCCGTAGCATTGGCCCCTTCGAGGCTGATCCCGGCGGTATCCCTGTATAGGGGTCAAGCGCTCCGGGGTCTCCCTCGCTGGGCTCCCGGTGTTGCGACCTTGTGGCCCTCTCCAGGGGCGTGTGGTTCTGTGTTATAGTTCTGTTTAATAAACCCGTTGACTCTACGGTACGTGTCTGCCTCTCTATCACCCGGTATCAGCATCCGCTTTACGTGGTCCAGTGGGTCCACGTGTGAGTCCGTCAGTAGGACGTGACAGATTTTGCCCTGGCCATGGACCCCGCTGATGCCAGGTTTGATGTCAAAAGAGAGCTAACCGCACTCCGCCAGAGTTACGACCGGGTCGTGGCGATTATCCAGTCGTTAGAGGCCCGAGAATCCTCTTCTTCCTGCACCCCCAGCAGCCGGAGAAGGACTCCCCGCCTGGCACCCACATTCTTGGGGGTGCCCTCTACTGTTGATTCTGCTCTCTCCTTCCAGGTGCTGGGTCTCCGCCAGGAAGGGACCGGATGCGTGGGGTACAGACTCGGATAGTTTCCCCTATGTCCTCTATGGATGATCAGCTTGCCAGCCTACCGAGCACAACAGGAAGCCCAGGTACCGTCCCATCGTGTCTTGTTCCTGGACCGGCTCCTCCTCCGTGTTCCTGGGGAGTCTCCAGCCTTGATCCGGTGGGTGTCCCGCCGCTCGGTGTCCCTGATGACGTCTCGCCTGCCGGTGTCCCTGATGACGTCTCGCCTGCCGGTGTCCCTGATGACGTCTCGCCTGTCGGTGTCCCTGATGACGTCTCGCCTGTCGGTGTCCCTGATGACGTCTTGCCGCCTGCCGGTGTCCCTGATGGCGTCCCGCCGCCTGCCGGTGTCCCTGATGGCGTCCCGCCGCCTGCCGGTGTCCCTGATGGCGTCCCGCCGCCTGCCGGTGTCCCTGATGGCGTCCCGCCGCCTGCCGGTGTCCCTGATGGCGTCCCGCCGCCTGCCGGTGTCCCTGATGGCGTCCCGCCGCCTGCCGGTGTCCCTGATGGCGTCCCACCGCCTGCCGGTGCCCCTGATGACGCCCTGCCTGCCGGTGCCCCTGATGACGCCCTGCCTGCCTGTGCCCCTGATGACGCCCTGCCTGCCTGTGCCCCTGATGACGTCCTGCCTGTCTGTGCCCCTGATGACGTCCTGTTCCTCCTGTGCTCGTCACATGACGCCCGAGTAACCACCCTCGGGTCCCTTCTGTCCTGGGGACCGGGGTGGGGGACGCTGATGCCCCGAGCCCCCTGCGCGGGTTCCGGGCCGGTCTCCGTCCGGGGGGGGGGGCGTAGAGGGGGGGGGTACTGTTACCCCTCGGGTGTCTGCCGCCCGTGCCCGTGGCCTGCTGCCCTTACTCCCTCTGCTGGAGCAACACTGCTCCTCTCACTTCCGGTACCACTGCTTCAGCACATGAAACTGTCTCCTACTCAGTTTCTGCTGGAGAGACTGCAGGGATCTGGCTCCTCCCTCCAGCCAATCACCAAGTCTCTGTGTCCTGCCAATCAGGACTGCCCTGTTCTGATTTAAACCTCCTGTTTTCAATCAGTCGGGGCCAGGGCAACTTCGACCTTCACCTTCCCCTGGGCGAAGTTGCCACTTCTGGTCTGTCAGGTCGCTCTCCGTTTGGTCTGTTACCTGATCGCTCTGTGTTACCTCCCCCAGATCTCGTTCCTGCCGGTTCCTGGCTGATCACCGTGTTCCTGGATGGTCTCCTGATTCCCTCCAAGCTGATCGCTGGTTCTCGCCCGGCTCCGGATCCCCCGTGGTCCTGGATTCTCCGTGTTCCTGGATCTCCCTGTGTTCCTGGATCTCTCCGTGTTCCTGGATCTCCCTGTGTTCCTGGATCTCTCCGTGTTCCTGGATCTCTCCTGTGTTCCTGGTTCCCCATGTTCCTGGTGCTCTGTATTCACGGTTCTCGTTTCGTATTGTATTCCCGGGTGCTGTTTCATTACCACGTCGCCTGGGGTCGGTTGAACACTTGTGTCCGTAGCATTGGCCCCTTCGAGGCTGATCCCGGCGGTATCCCTGTATAGGGGTCAAGCGCTCCGGGGTCTCCCTCGCTGGGCTCCCGGTGTTGCGACCTTGTGGCCCTCTCCAGGGGCGTGTGGTTCTGTGTTATAGTTCTGTTTAATAAACCCGTTGACTCTACGGTACGTGTCTGCCTCTCTATCACCCGGTATCAGCATCCGCTTTACGCGGTCCAGTGGGTCCACGTGTAGGGATGGGCGAGTCTACTCGCTAGGACTCGGGACTCGGCGATTCTGAAGGTACTCGCAGGACTCGTTACTCGGCGAATCTCCCAGCTTGGACTCGCACAGTGACGAGTCCAATGGAATTCAATGGCAATAAGCTTGACTCGTCACAGATACCCGCTGTCAGCAGCGAGTCTGAGCGAGTCTACGATTCCGAGTCCTACGAGTCTACGAATCCGAGTCCTGTATACTGTATTCGGGATTCGGACTGTGGAATACAGAATCTGTTATGTTCCGAGTCAGCACAGCGTGCGTGTTAGGTCAGAAAACTTGTGAAGAAAGCCAATCATAGTCAGTAATGGCATAGCAAAGTTGGTTGTGTCAGGACTATGATTGGCTGCTGTCCAGCGTCATGCCTATGTCATCTATGACAGGCAAGGCAGTATATAAGGCTTGTCCCCGCCATTTTGGGCACATTCCTGAGACGATCTGACCTAGTATAGGGAGAGAGAGATATATGCTGGAGCAGATCAGGGATTGTCAGTGTAGGGAAGATTCCTTATATTAACCCAAAAAGCTCTTCTGAGAGCTAGGAGGAGGACGGAGTAGTGCTGTGTAGGCAGGCAGGCAGGGAGGGAAGGAAGGAGAAGCCTTAGAGTGCACACAGGACGGACCTCATAGCTTAGCTTACTCACTCAGCTTTGCTAACAGCTGCAGTCAGAGGCTTAGCTGAGGTGCTGTTTCATTTTTGTTTTTGCACCAGATCGATTTTTGTTCCTAATAAGCCATAGAGCGTTATTTTTTCTGTGGCAGACCAGTGCGTTGCTGCTAGCACGTACTCCACCTTAGGGAGTGTAGTGTGCGGCTTCACTGCCAAGTGTGAGAGCGCACACTTACCCCGCCAGCAAGTGACGCATTCAGCTAACCTAACCACATCTCGGTGGCTGTGCGCACTTCAAACCAATTTTTTTAGGGAGTGTAGTGTGCGGTTTCACTGCCAAGTGTGAGAGCGCACACTTACCCCGCCAGCAAGTGACGCATTCAGCTAACCTAACCACATATCGGTGGCTGTGCGCACTTGAAACTAATTTTTTTAGGGAGTGTAGTGTGCGGTTTCACTGCCAAGTGTGAGAGCGCACACTTACCCCGCCAGCAAGTGACGCATTCAGCTAACCTAACCACATCTCGGTGGCTGTGCGCACTTGAAACTCATTTTTTTAGGGAGTGTAGTGTGCGGCTTCACTGCCAAGTGTGACAGCGCACACTTACCCCGCCAGCAAGTGACGCATTCAGCTAACCTAACCACATCTCGGTGGCTGTGCGCACTTCAAACCAATTTTTTTAGGGAGTGTAGTGTGCGGTTTCACTGCCAAGTGTGAGAGCGCACACTTACCCCGCCAGCAAGTGACGCATTCAGCTAACCTAACCACATCTCGGTGGCTGTGCGCACTTGAAACTAATTTTTTTAGGGAGTGTAGTGTGCGGTTTCACTGCCAAGTGTGAGAGCGCACACTTACCCCGCCAGCAAGTGACGCATTCAGCTAACCTAACCACATCTCGGTGGCTGTGCGCACTTCAAACCAATTTTTTTAGGGAGTGTAGTGTGCGGTTTCACTGCCAAGTGTGAGAGCGCACACTTACCCCGCCAGCAAGTGACGCATTCAGCTAACCTAACCACATCTCGGTGGCTGTGCGCACTTGAAACTAATTTTTTTAGGGAGTGTAGTGTGCGGTTTCACTGCCAAGTGTGAGAGCGCACACTTACCCCGCCAGCAAGTGACGCATTCAGCTAACCTAACCACATCTCGGTGGCTGTGCGCACTTGAAACTAATTTTTTTAGGGAGTGTAGTGTGCGGCTTCACTGCCAAGTGTGACAGCGCACACTTACCCCGCCAGCAAGTGACGCATTCAATAACCTAACCACATCTCGGTGGCTGTGCGCACTTGAAACTAATTTTTTTAGGGAGTGTAGTGTGCGGTTTCACTACCAAGTGTGAGAGCGCACACTTACCCCGCCAGCAAGTGACGCATTCAGCTAACCTAACCACATCTCGGTGGCTGTGCGCACTTGAAACTAATTTTTTTAGGGAGTGTAGTGTGCGGCTTCACTGCCAAGTGTGACAGCGCACACTTACCCCGCCAGCAAGTGACGCATTCAGCTAACCTAACCACATCTCGGTGGCTGTGCGCACTTCAAACCAATTTTTTTAGGGAGTGTAGTGTGCGGTTTCACTGCCAAGTGTGAGAGCGCACACTTACCCCGCCAGCAAGTGACGCATTCAGCTAACCTAACCACATCTCGGTGGCTGTGCGCACTTGAAACTAATTTTTTTAGGGAGTGTAGTGTGCGGCTTCACTGCCAAGTGTGACAGCGCACACTTACCCCGCCAGCAAGTGACGCATTCAGCTACACCTAACTCCAACTTGGTGACTGTGCATTCATCTACAATGTCTAAAAAAAAAACAATTACCAAAAAGGATGTTGCAAAGGGACAGGGACGAGCTCGTGGCCGCAGCAGTCTTGCCCAAGAAGGCACTGGTACAAGTACACAGCCTAGGATTGATAGAACGTCCTTTTTTCTACCTAGAAATCCCAGTACTCAAAGAAAACGTGTGTTGAGGCCGGATGAGCATGACAAGATAACATCTTGGATGGCTCAGACGCCCTCGACCACTGGTTCTTGCAGTACGCAATCATCCGTGGCAAGACATTCTAGTGTCGCTACAGACAATGCAGCGCCATCCAATCCTCAAAGTCGTCATATTGCCTCAACCAATCGGCAGCCAGAGGAAAATTTGAATATGGACCTTGGTCACTCGGATGACTTATTCGGTTCTTATCAAGGGGTTTCTTTGTCACTGCCTGACGAGATACTTGAAGTAGACGAAATGTCTACTCATGGCCAAAGTTTGGAAGTAGCGCGTCCTGAGGAAAGACACTTTCACGAAATGCAAACAGTATCTCAGGAGGTGGATGATGATGAGGATGATGAGACACACATCTCATCTGGCCAGCCTGCTCAGTCAGTTTATCCAGAATCCTTTGAACTGGAAGGGGTGGATGATGACACCACAGATCCTACCTGGATTGCTGAATTGCATAGCCAAGAGAGCAGCCAGGAGGACGAAAGTAGCTATGTACCACTGGCAAAATCACAAAGGCGTACTGTCTCCAGAACACAAACTGTGAGAACAGTTGCCCAAATAGCGTCAACTGTGGCACAAAGGGTAGGGTCACATTGCAAACATGAATTGCATTCACCGCATCCGGATCCGGATGCGGTGAATGCAATTCCGGTCACACACATTTTTGGTCAAAAATGTGTGCAGAATACCGCACTGCGGTAACCGGATGGCTCAGGATGTGTAATCCTGAGCCATCCGGTAACTGCATAGTTTGCGGATCCCGGCTATTGCCGGGATCAGCAAACTGTCCTCTGCCTATTCAAGAGTTAAATTTAGTAAGTAAAGTACTGTTTGAGGTCTGTAGGGGGGCTAAGACCCCCCTACAGACCTCAAACAGTACTTTACTTACTAAATTTAACTCTTGAATAGGCAGAGGACAGTTTGCTGATCCCGGCAATAGCCGGGATCCGCAAACTATGCAGTTACCGGGTGGCTCAGGATTACACATCCTGAGCCATCCGGTTACCGCAGTGCGGTCCCAGAAACGCTGCGAAAACTGCTGCCTGCATGATTTAAAACGCAGGCAGCAGTGCCGGATCCGGCCACCGGACGGCTTGTGAAGCCATCCGGTGTTTTGCATAGGCTCCTATGAGGAGCGTTTCCTGGTCCGGTTTGGAGCTTTTTGAAAGCTCCAAACCGGATCAGGATTTATAAAACAAAACGCAGATGTGACCCTAGCCAAAACTGTGCCAACTGTTGCACAAACTGCAAACACAGTTGCCCAAAATGTGTCCACAGTTGGTGTTGAACAGAGTCATCCTCCTCTTCCTCCAATTAAAAATAAAGGACGAACAGCCAGTGTGTGGAAATTTTTTAAGGATAGCCCAACATTACCAAATATGGTTATCTGTAAGATGTGCCAGGCAAGGCTTAGCAGAGGCACGGTAAAAGGAAACCAGAGCACCAGCAGTATGCGCAAGCATATGTCTCTTAAGCACCCAATTCAGTGGGCACCCTATCAGGGTTCAAAATCAGTGCCTTCTGATCCAAACACTTCCAGGCCACCTCAGATACATCCTTCACCAGCAAGTGTTCAGGCTTCAGCTCCTGCTCAAGCGTACTCCTCCCAAGGTGCTTTACAAGACAGACATGACAGTAGTCAATCCTCTTGTCAGTCTGGTCCAAACGTGCAGTTGTCTGTGCCACAGCTGTATGAAAGACAGCGGAAGTTCCAACCGACACACCCATATTCCCAAAAAGTGACAGCGAAAATAGCCAAGTTGTTAGCTGTGGAAATGCTGCCGTTTAGGCTTGTGGGTACAGAGTCTTTTCGGGAGTTGATGGCTGAGGCAGCACCACGATACTCTGTACCCAGCCGGTACTTTTTCTCACGTAGTGCCGTTCCCGCCTTACACCAGCACGTGGTTAACAACTTAAAACGTGCTTTAACAAATGCTGTCACCGCCAAAGTCCACCTAACTACGGACACGTGGACAAGTAGTTGTGGACAGAGCAGATACATTTCACTAACGGCTCACTGGATCAACCTGGTGGAGAGTGTCCCAACTTCTAAAACTGTACCATCTGACATACTTCCAACTCCACGAATAGCGGGCCCAACATCATTCCGGGTGTCTGCCTCCTCATATATGTCCAGTGCCCAATCTGCTTCTGCCACTTCCTTGTCCACTGCTGAGCCTCAAGCACCATCACGTCCGAGTTGGGAGCTTTGCAGTACTGCTTCTGCAAGGCGACAACAGGCTCTTCTGAAGCTTATCTGCCTAGGTGACACACGTCACACTGCAACAGAGTTGTGGAAAGGTCTCAAGCAACAGACCGATGAGTGGCTGGCCCCACTGGAACTACAACCAGGTCTAGTTGTGAGCGATAATGGTGCAAACCTTGTGGCGGCAATAAAGCACGGTAAACTTGTACATGTGCCTTGCATGGCTCATGTCCTGAACCTGGTAGTTCAGAAATTCCTCAAAATATACCCAGAGTTATCTGAGCTACTGGATAAGGTGAGGCGAATTTGCGCCCACTTTAGACATTCGTCCACAGCAGCTGCAAGTCTTTCTGCCCTTCAAATCCAATTTAACTTGCCGAAACACAGGCTAATTTGCGACATGCCTACGCGATGGAACTCCACCTTCCATATGCTGGCAAGGTTTAATGAGCAGCAGAAGGCAATAGCGGAATTTCAGCTGCAACATGCCCGTCAACCTGGAAGTCATACCACACACATCGGTACTTTCGAGTGGGTCTGGATCGCTGACCTTTGCGAGTTGCTGGATAACTTCGAATACTGTACCAAACTCGTCAGTGGGGATCAGTCGATTATAAGTCTCACCATCCCCATGCTCTGCCTGCTCCAAGAATCCCTATTGAATCTCAAAACAGATGCTTTGAGAGCACAGCGGATGGCTATGGAGCCAGAATTGAACATCGCTGATCCTAGCCACCCTAGCCAATATCAGCAGGCTACATTGGTTCAGGAAGATGTTGATGAGGGTGATGATGAAGAAGATTTATTTTTCTCTGGTACTGATGTGAACCCTGATGGGACTCCCAACCCTACGTTTATGTCGGTACAGCATGGGTGGGCTGAAGAGGAGGAGGCGGACACCGATTTAGAGGCCACGACGCGTAGTGATCTTCATTCTGTTGTAACCGAGGAGATGAGTCTTTGCAGCTTAGCACACATGGCTGAAGTAATGTGTCAATGTGTCTCCAAAGATCCACGCGTCATACACATCTATGACAGCGACCTCTACTGGTTGTCAACGTTTTTGGACCCACGGTACAAAGACAAATTTCAGTCGCTGCTGTCGCACTCATCCAGGGGCTTAACGATGGATCATGTAAAGAGGGTTCTTCTTGATATTTTGCTGGCAATATCACCGTCTGAATCCGCTATACATCGAAGAACCAGCTCTTTCCAACAGCAGCCTTTGGTTGGGACACAAACGCCATCAATGACAAGAAGAGGTGGGGGTAAGATGTCCGCCAACTGGGCGATGTTCAACAGACCTTCCAATCAAGAACGTAATTTGACTACGGTGACCTTGAGTAGGAGACAACAATTGTCCAACATGGTGCAGCAGTATCTCAGTGACAGTACCAGCTTCCTAACCGACCCTTCTGTACCCTTTAATTACTGGGTTTCCAAGCTGCACACTTGGACTGAGCTGTCATTGTATGCCTTGGAGGTGCTGGCATGCCCAGCTGCTAGTGTGACATCAGAGCGTGTTTTCAGTGCCGCTGGGGGTATAGTCACTGATAGAAGGTCCCGCCTCACCACAGAAAATGCCGACAGGCTCACTCTAATTAAATTCAACAAGGATTGGATATCATCACAGTTCCTAAGCCCTCCTGACGACAGTACACAATCCTAGATTAACCTAATCATAATTTATATGATTGGGATATTGCGCTGTTAACAATATGCCCATTTTGGACAGGAATTAATGACAAGTCCCGTAGCTCTGTTGATTTCATTCGGCACCCAGTCCAAGCAATAATATGCTATGGGCCAAGCGCCCTGCTTTATGTAAAAAAATACGTTATTAAGCCCTTTGGGCTAATTTTTTGAGGCACCAAGCCTACGACTGCATAGTTGGCCTTGCTTCTTCTATGCTCCGAGTCCAAGCAATAATATGCAATGGGCCAAGCGCCCTGCTTTATTTAAAAATATACTTTATTAAGCCCTTTGGGCTAATTTTTTGAGGCACCAAGCCTACCACTGCATAGTTGGCCTTGCTTCTTCTATGCTCCTAGTCCAAGCAATAATATGCAATGGGCCAAGCGCCCTGCTTTATTTAAAAATATACTTTATTAAGCCCTTTGGGCTAATTTTTTGAGGCACCAAGCCTACGACTGCATAGTTGGCCTTGCTTCTTCTATGCTCCGAGTCCAAGCAATAATATGCAATGGGCCAAGCGCCCTGCTTTATTTAAAAATATACTTTATTAAGCCCTTTGGGCTAATTTTTTGAGGCACCAAGCCTACCACTGCATAGTTGGCCTTGCTTCTTCTATGCTCCTAGTCCAAGCAATAATATGCAATGGGCCAAGCGCCCTGCTTTATTTAAAAATATACTTTATTAAGCCCTTTGGGCTAATTTTTTGAGGCACCAAGCCTACCACTGCATAGTTGGCCTTGCTTCTTCTATGCTCCTAGTCCAAGCAATAATATGCAATGGGCCAAGCGCCCTGCTTTATTTAAAAATATACTTTATTAAGCCTTTGGGCTAATTTTTTGAGGCACCAAGCCTACCACTGCATAGTTGGCCTTGCTTCTTCTATGCTCCTAGTCCAAGCAATAATATGCAATGGGCCAAGCGCCCTGCTTTATTTAAAAATATACTTTATTAAGCCCTTTGGGCTAATTTTTTGAGGCACCAAGCCTACCACTGCATAGTTGGCCTTGCTTCTTCTATGCTCCTAGTCCAAGCAATAATATGCAATGGGCCAAGCGCCCTGCTTTATTTAAAAATATACTTTATTAAGCCCTTTGGGCTAATTTTTTGAGGCACCAAGCCTACCACTGCATAGTTGGCCTTGCTTCTTCTATGCTCCTAGTCCAAGCAATAATATGCAATGGGCCAAGCGCCCTGCTTTATTTAAAAATATACTTTATTAAGCCCTTTGGGCTAATTTTTTGAGGCACCAAGCCTACCACTGCATAGTTGGCCTTGCTTCTTCTATGCTCCTAGTCCAAGCAATAATATGCAATGGGCCAAGCGCCCTGCTTTATTTAAAAATATACTTTATTAAGCCCTTTGGGCTAATTTTTTGAGCCACACAGGCTAACAAGCTTATCATGGTTTGGGAGACACCCTGGCTAACAAGCTTTGTATGGCCCTTAGACCTACATGTATACCAAAAATGGGAAACAGCCCCTTGGGCTAATTTTTCGAGCCACACAGGCTAACAAGCTTATCATGGTTTGGGAGACACCCTGGCTAACAAGCTTTGTATGGCCCTTAGACCTACATTTATACCAAAAATGGGAAACAGCCCCTTGGGCTAATTTTTTGAGCCACCCAGCCTAACAAGCTTATCATGGTTTGGGAGACACCCTGGCTAACAAGCTTTGTATGGCCCTTAGACGTACATTTATACCAAAAATGGGAAACAGCCCCTTGGGCTAATTTTTTGAGCCACACAGGCTAACAAGCTTATCATGGTTTGGGAGACACCCTGGCTAACAAGCTTTGTATGGCCCTTAGACCTACATGTATACCAAAAATGGGAAACAGGCCCTTGGGCTAATTTTTTCAGGCACCAATCCTATGCCTGCATCGTGGGCGTTGCTTGGACTATCATCCTGCTGGAGCCTGTTGAAGGGTCCCACTGTACGCTCCATACAAAACGCGTAGACGCGATGTGTAGCATGTAGACGTCCCAGCCTCTCACATGTGTGTTCATAGTCTTGTTGCCATAGCGAGGCATAAAGTAACCCCACAAACACAGGCACTGTTTGTCAGCAACAGTTGTATGTGGAGTCATGATTTGACACTTAGTAACCAAGGTGACTTCATGCGCCATGCGGGCCGTAAAGTACTTGCTAATGATGCTCTCTCCCCTGTCCACCACGCCAACTGTCTCGGGTAATCCTTGACTCCTCCCTCTCCTTCAAGCCCCACCTGTAGTCCCTAACCAAGTCCCTGTGACTCCAACTCAAAAATATTTAACCAATTCGGTCGTTCCTCAATCCTGACACTGCTGAAACACTCATAAATGCCCTCATCATCTCCCGCCTTGACTACTGCAACCTCCTTCGCATAGGTCTCCCTGCCTACTCTCTTGCAACTCTCCAATATATACTAAACTCTCCTGCTCGGCTAATCCATCTGTCCTCACGCTACTCCCCTGCCTACCCCCTCTGCCAAGCCGTTCACTGGCCCCTCCGGCCCACAGAGAGCTCACTTTAAAACACTGACCATGACATTCAAAGCCTTACACAACCTATCCCCACCATACATCTCCGACATGATCTCCCGATACCATCCCTCACGCAACCTGCGTTCATCCCAAGAAGTTGTCCTACAGTCCACCCTCATCTCCTCTTCCCACAACCGCATACAGGATTTCTCCCGGTCATCCGCCATGCTATGGAACTCCCTGCCCCACCTCATCAGTCAGTCGCCTACCCTCTGAACCTTAAAGATACTTATAAAGACTCACCTCTTCCGACAGGCCTACAACCTGCCATGAGACCCCGCTACACGCCCCACGACCGACACCTTCCCCACCCTATTGTATCCCCACCCACCCCTCGTAGAATGTGAGCCCACGCGTACAGGGTCCTCTACTATTGTACCTGTATGACCTTATTGTCTATGTTTATTGTACTTGTCCTTCTCTACCTTTTCCTCATGTACAGCGCCATGGAACCTATGGCCGCTATATAAATAAATAATTATAATAATTATGATGACTTGAAGCCCAACCAAAAAAAAAAATCAACATTCATTCCTTGAAAAAAAGACAGACACAAAGCTTGTTTTTAAAACTGTGTTTAAAAAAAAAAAAATGGCAGCACTGTTTGGACATTCCAACAAATACTACCTCTAATTAAGGTAACTACATCCAAAAAAATAAATGGAGCCCTACAGGTCCTGGTAGGTGGGCTGTCCGTCCTGCAAAAGGTCAAGGGCCCCACGGATGGCCTGGCCGAACCCTTCAGGGTGGATCATCTGAACAGGTCTAGGGAACGGTGGTAGGTCCCTGTTCGCTGGCCACTGGCAGTGAGGCAAAGCCCTGTGGGGTGGGACTTGGCTGTCCCGTGTTGTGGGCCTGCCCAGCCTGGTAGAGTTTATTTTCCACCCATCCAAATATTGGAACACATCACCGGGGTCTTTTCCTGGCTGACAGGCTTCCAGCACTATCTGTAATGCTGACCTTGCCCGCAGTAGCCTGTCAAATGGAATATTATCCATGAATGGTATAATACTGCGGGCAAAGTCAGCATTACTTTGTTGCACACTTAATTGTGCAGACCCCGGGATGGGACCATAAGCTGGGCCTGCCGCTGGTGGTGCTGGCCCTGCCGCTGGTGGTGGCGGTGGTGGTGCTGGCCCTGCCGCTGGTGGTGGCGGTGGTGGTGCTGGCCCTGCCGCTGGTGGGGGCGGGTGGTGGTGCGGACCCTGCCGCTGGTGGCGGTGGTGGTGGTGGTGGCGGGGACGGCGGTGGTGGTGTTGATGGGCCTGCCGCTGGTGGCGGCGGTGGTGGTGCTGGCCCGGCCGCTGGTGGCGGCGGTGGTGGTGCTGGCCCTGGCGATGCTGGTGGTGGTGGTGGTGGCGGCGGCGGCGACGGCGGTGGTGGTGGTGGCGCCGGCCGTGGTGGTGGTGGTGGGTGTTCTCCACGCCGCCTTCTGTTTGGCGGTGGAGGGTTCACAGCACGCCGCCCTCTGTAGTAAGCTTCTCTGTGGGTAAAGTAAAAAAGAATTTGGTGAATGCATTGCATTTGGAAACAAAAACATAGGTCAAACATTAGGTTGCACGCTTTTTAGACTCTGTGTATCTGTGTATTATTAATCAGATATTTGTTATTATTATGAAAGAATAACCAACTGTACATAACATAAAGGAATACGTGACTTTCTTTGCTAATTCCATACTAATACATAATTTTTCACCCCCTGATTAACACCCACCCCCCCCCATCCCATCTAATCTAGACAATCGATAACACCAATGGTTCACATGAAAAAAAAAAGTCCCCCTGACTTCACTTTTTACTTGACATACTTAATTCACAAAACGTTTAGCTTATATCATCTATATAAAGCAGGGAAGGGGTTGAAAGGTATACAATATATATATATATAATCTATTTATATAATCGGGAGTTTGAAATTCCGGCACTGTAGCCTAATCCCAAACTCCTTAGCGTCACTGCGAGCGGAGACGCGTATGCGCCTTCGCGAGCCGCAGACGCTTAACTCACACAGCCGCTATAGCGTTTTCTCGAGCGGCCTCGCGCCCTCCGCTCACAGCAAGACCTGCGCCCCTCACAGCGCCCAATCCGCCCCGGCATGCTGGCATTTGTACATCCCCCGTCTGTGCACCCACAGGTCTTAGCAGATCACTGATGCTGACAGCGGGGGGGGACAACACAGACAATCAAATCAGGAGGAGGTCAGTGTCAGGAGGAGATGACAGACGCCCGCCGGGGCCTGTGACACTGCAGAGGTCACAGCGGGGCTGTGTGTGCGGACAACGGGGAGGCCGGGGGCTACGGACGTACCGGACACGTCCTCTGCTCCTGGAGATGTGCCGCGGTTCCGCGCTCGCAGCGTATCTGACGCTGGAGCTGCGCTCACCACGCCCACACCACGCCCTCTGCCAAACAACCCACACCTCTCACTAACCTCCTGCAGCTAACCACACCCCATGTTTACCTTTGCCATGATGTCATTTAGCTGCGGCCGCTATCTTTAATAAGGTCAGAAATTATGGCAGTAATCGGATCTCTGCTCCCTCTAGCACGCCCCAACACTGTGGCACCATCTATTAACCCTATTCTCATCACCTATATACTCTGCTACCCACAGAGCCGTCTTTATACTCTGCTACCTCAGACCCGCCTGTATACTCTGCTACCTCAGACCCGCCTGTATACTCTGCTACCCACAGACCCGCCTGTATACTCTGCTACCCACAGACCCGCCTGTATACTCTGCTACCTCAGACCCGCCTGTATACTCTGCTACCCACAGACCCGCCTGTATACTCTGCTACCCACAGACCCGCCTGTATACTCTGCTACCCACAGAGACGCCTGTATACTCTGCTACCTCAGACCCGCCTGTATACTCTGCTACCCACAGACCCGCCTGTATACTCTGCTACCTCAGACCCGCCTGTATACTCTGCTACCCACAGACCCGCCTGTATACTCTGCTACCCACAGAGACGCCTGTATACTCTGCTACCTCAGACCCGCCTGTATACTCTGCTACCCACAGACCCGCCTGTATACTCTGCTACCTCAGACCCGCCTGTATACTCTGCTACCTCAGACCCGCCTGTATACTCTGCTACCTCAGACCCGCCTGTATACTCTGCTACCCACAGACCCGCCTGTATACTCTGCTACCCACAGAGACGCCTGTATACTCTGCTACCTCAGACCCGCCTGTATACTCTGCTACCCACAGACCCGCCTGTATACTCTGCTACCTCAGACCCGCCTGTATACTCTGCTACCCACAGA
Source organism: Allobates femoralis (assembly GCA_033576535.1). Classification (NCBI taxonomy): domain Eukaryota; kingdom Metazoa; phylum Chordata; class Amphibia; order Anura; family Aromobatidae; genus Allobates; species Allobates femoralis. The sequence continues at coordinate 334,075,368 of JARQOC010000002.1, read as the reverse complement.
CTCGCCTGTATACTCTGCTACCCACAGAGACGCCTGTATACTCTGCTACCTCAGACCCGCCTGTATACTCTGCTACCCACAGACCCGCCTGTATACTCTGCTACCTCAGACCCGCCTGTATACTCTGCTACCTCAGACCCGCCTGTATACTCTGCTACCTCAGACCCGCCTGTATACTCTGCTACCCACAGACCCGCCTGTATACTCTGCTACCCACAGAGACGCCTGTATACTCTGCTACCTCAGACCCGCCTGTATACTCTGCTACCCACAGACCCGCCTGTATACTCTGCTACCTCAGACCCGCCTGTATACTCTGCTACCTCAGACCCGCCTGTATACTCTGCTACCCACAGACCCGCCTGTATACTCTGCTACCCACAGAGACGCCTGTATACTCTGCTACCTCAGACCCGCCTGTATACTCTGCTACCCACAGACCCGCCTGTATACTCTGCTACCTCAGACCCGCCTGTATACTCTGCTACCTCAGACCCGCCTGTATACTCTGCTACCTCAGACCCGCCTGTATACTCTGCTACCCACAGACCCGCCTGTATACTCTGCTACCCACAGAGACGCCTGTATACTCTGCTACCTCAGACCCGCCTGTATACTCTGCTACCCACAGACCCGCCTGTATACTCTGCTACCTCAGACCCGCCTGTATACTCTGCTACCCACAGACCCGCCTGTATACTCTGCTACCCACAGAGACGCCTGTATACTCTGCTACCTCAGACCCGCCTGTATACTCTGCTACCCACAGACCCGCCTGTATACTCTGCTACCTCAGACCCGCCTGTATACTCTGCTATCTCAGACCCGCCTGTATACTCTGCTACCTCAGACCCGCCTGTATACTCTGCTACCCACAGACCCGCCTGTATACTCTGCTACCCACAGAGACGCCTGTATACTCTGCTACCTCAGACCCGCCTGTATACTCTGCTACCCACAGACCCGCCTGTATACTCTGCTACCCACAGAGCCACGTGTATACTCTGCTACCCACAGACCCGAAATGGAACCTAATGTATATATTAATAAATAATATTAAATGTACACAACAGTGCTGCAGACACATACCTTGGCATACGGGCCACCGGGTGAAGGAAGGACAGCCGGTCATAAAAATGGTAGTGGTTGAGCAATGGAGCGGCTCCCGGTTGTCTCTCTGAGTACTGCCGGTACTGCTTCTTATGCTGGTCCCGGCAGCTCCTCCACCGTTTTTTAAGATGGTCAACTGTGAAATGATTTGAAACCGGCTTTAGAGATGTGTAATATTTGAAACAACAAAAGTATGTGTACAAATCAACAATAACATTTTATTCATTTTGTGTGTGTAATGTGTATACAAGGCACAGTGACACGACAGTGTGGAACATCATCAACAGCATTACGGACATTGAGCTCACGTGGCCACAATCACAAATGAGGCAGGACACATGTCAACGCATAGAGAATGTAATAGTGCGGGCACCAGACTCTGGTCATTAGTGGTATTTATATACACCCAACCCCTTGGCCGAAAGAGCCAGGAGGATCAGACATTAAACTCATTGTACTGTTGTGACCCCATCCAAATATAGGCAACTATGCGGTGGAGCATGATAACACATTCAGGGTCCTGTATACCCTGCTATGGGGGCCCTGTATTCCCACTGCTGGGGGCCCTGTAAACCCACTGGGCCACTGTCTACCCACTGCTGGGGGCCCTGTATACCCACTGCTGGGGGGGCCTGTACACACACTGAGGGCCCTGTATACAGGGACTGACTGGCACCCTACAGTTTGGGTCGCAACCCTCCCTCACTGGCCCGACACAGGTGAGGACGGGGTGTGGGGGGGGGGGTGATGACTGGCGGCCGCCTCACAGTCACCGCAGCTCCCGCATTATCCTATGGCTCGCTCCCAGCCGCAGCCTCGCGCTCCTCACAGCCGCTCGCTAACAGTCGCAGCCGCACGCCACTCACAGACGCTCACTCCCGGACGCAGCCGCGTGCTGATGACGTCATCGCGCGGCCAGGAGCTTCCGTTTCCGCCTGCTGCTTCAGGGACATGCGGATTATTCATGCTCCTGCAGCCGCATGACCCGTGGCACCTGGGCCAGTCCGCCCCTGCCTGTATACCACAATATGGGGGCATGTATACCCAGCTGGGGGCCTGTATACTCTGCAGGGGGAGGTGTATACTCTGCTGGGGGGCTGTCTACCAGTGATAGCCGCTGTATACCAGGATGGCGGTGAATATGTTTTCATAGTTTTTCGGGGCAAAAATAGGGGGGTCGGCTTATACACGGGTCGGCTTATACACGAGTATATATACAGTAAATGCAATATATAACGTGTAAACTCATTTAACTTACTTAGATTGCTCTGTTCCTCATGGTCACTCCGATGGAACGCAGGGAACATCTCTTGGGCGATCTCTCTCCAGGCTGTATTAATTTGGGTCGTATCCCCATAGTCAGGATCTGTAGGGAGCCATAGAAATGGACGAGCCTCCACAAGTGCAATAAGACGCAGTGTGTTCACCGTGCCACGTCCTGCTGCCATGATTGCACTGATGAATGGATCGCTCTGTGTGTGCGCCTGTCAGCGCGACTCGCTTCCTGTTTCCTTAAAGCATGGTGTGTGCTGGAGAATCCCTTCCCTCGCATCATCGGCTACAAGCCTCAAAATAAGCGAAAAACCAGCGAGTTTGGACTCGCACACTTTCAGAGACACATCAGCGAGTTGTAAATGTCATTATTCGCTATTACTCGGGTCCCTATTCATTAACATTGGACTCGCTGGACTCGCAACGAGTCCCGAGTCCTTGACTCGGACTCGTTGGGGTCTTGCGATTCCGAGTCTTTTCGGACTCGCCCATCTCTATCCACGTGTGAGTCCGTCAGTAGGACGTGACACTTTTCTTTGTAGCCTGCAGGTCTACCCCTCGTGTATGGTCCGTCCTGGGAATGAAGGTTCAGTTGTGGCTGTCGTCCCCTGGACATCTCGTCCTAGCACGTTGGGCACCAACTGTTATGGATGGCCCCACACCTTTCGGGTGAGGCTGACATCTTAATTGTCTGCTGCCAAATTGAATGCTTTGTCTGGGTGCGTGCGCGTCACCGAAAAGAGCCACGCTGACACACAAATCAATGTAGAGCTTAATGACAAAGACCTTTTATTAAGGGCGGGGTTAGTAGTTTTATACTCATCATTAAAGGGGCATTTCTTAAGGGTGGTTCTAGGTAATTGCATCATTTTATGCTGAATATACATTTTATTCTGAAAAAACATTCAATTATATTCTGTGTGTTAGTAAGCTTAAACTAGCCTTGAAGTGTACATTTAGTCCGAAGACATTCTGATAAGAGCTTCAGCCAGCTACCTCTAAGTCAAAACATTTATATAAAATCTGAGACACAGAAAACCCAAAGGTGGGAGGGAAGAAGGAGAGAGAGCTTAGCTAGGGGAAAGTGCAAGGCCAAGGCTTTTTCCCTACAACCAGGCCTCGAGCCTCTACTAAAAGATTTCTGAATAGAGGCGTGTCCTGGCCATGGAGGGAGACAGTCACTAGAGCTTGAGCTCCGTCTCCCCGGCCTCTCTACAGCCTGAATTTCGCTGTCCGACCTGGCTGCTGTGCCCCTTATGCCACCCAAAAGAAAGAGTGGACGCCCTGGAGCACCCCTGGACCCGCCAGCCCTGAAATCCGGGGGTATTACTAGGTTTCTCAGGAGCTCAAGCAGACCCCCGGATGCTGCTGATTACACAGGTCAACAAAAAAAATTTTTTTTTCTGGTGCCCAAAATATTTTAATGAATTTGGGGTATTTTTGGGGTGCTGATTCTGAATATGCTATCAGTTTTGCCAGATTGGCTCAAGTTTTTGAGATTTTTGGTATCTTATTTATAGCACTTGTTGGTAAATGCGACGCATCATCTCATTAATTTCTTTGGATTAGTACTTGAACTGAGCAGTTCTCAATATAGTTTTGTGTTAATTAGTGTTCTAAAAGTTTGTTCATAGCTTGATTTTTGCATTAACTTTATGTTGTTGTCTGTTTTTAGTCTTCAATAAATGTTTATTGGAAAGATAACAAATTACAGTAGCTATGTCAAGCATGACAAGCATTGTAGAAATAAAGAGACATCAAACATGACATAACATTACTTGGTTAAGGAAGTGAAGGTTTAGGGTAGAATAGGGATCGCGGGCATTGGGACTGAGGGGGAGGGGGGAAGGGGAGGGAAGGGATGGCCTCGGATACAGAGGAAAATTGCGGCAAGGAAACAATGATTAAAGCAAGAATACTGTGATACATATGAAACATTGCAGTTATCACTTAATAGTTCCTTGGAGGAAGAGTTAGAGCGTGTGGTTGCGTAGCCGTCATCTACAGTCAGATAATTACTCCGTTAATATGTTTACGGTACTCCAGTGCGCTCAACATTGGACGCCATCATTCTCAATTGACAGTGGGTTCATACTGCCGGTTAACCAAATTATTTCCTAGCCTAGTGTGTTTTAAACATATGGGGGGGGGGGTTAACGGAAGGGTTTAGGGTGGGGGAGGGGGGGGAATCAAAGGGGGAAAGGAGGGGAGGGGGGGAGAGGGAGGGGGGAAAACTAAGTATAGCTGGGGAGAGAAGTAGAGAAGTGAGTAAGTAAAAGAGTTAGGTGTTGAAGAATAGGGGGTTGTGACCTCGTGAACTCCGTATATCTAGGAAGGAGGGTGAATCGCTGAGGGGTGTGTTGCCCATAAGTCCCATGCATCCGAGACATATCTCCTCCTTGGAGCGTCCATTGCAAGATAATATTCATGTGTGAAGATTGTGTTAATCTTTTGGATAAGGTCCCTGGCGGTGGGTGGGGATGAATTTTTCCATGCTGCTGCAATGCATAGTCTTGCTGCGATTAGAATATAGGTGATCACATGGCGGATGATCGGTGGATAGACTTCGCCTCCTATGTTTAAAACAGCTAACTGAGGTGATAACGGAATATGGGTGTCCGTTACCGTGCTCATCAAGTTTGCGACTAGTGCCCAAAATTGGGCCACTTTAGGGCAGTGCCACCACATGTGTGCCAGGTCTCCTCTCTGGCCACATTGCCTCCAGCATAAAGGGGAGACTCCACGTGCGAATCTGGCTATCCTGGTTGGAGGAGTGTACCATCGGAGATGAACCTTCTTGAGGGATTCTAGGTGGTTTATACATCTTGATACCTGAGTTACACACCTGATTGACCCCTCCCAGTCATCCTGATCTGCTTGGAAGTTCAGGTCTGCCTCCCATGTTCCCATGTATGCTAGTTTAGAGGGGGAGTTTTGTGTTGTTAGGTCCTCGTACAAGGAGGAGAGACCCCTCGGGATTCTAGTGGCTGAGAACATCAGTCGTTGGAGTGGGGAGGGTAAAGGTCGCCTCAGATCGTGAGTGCAGCCTTTTGAGGAGAGGAAGTGGCGAACTTGTGAATATTGTAAAAAGGTATGTCTTAAATTCTGTCTTCCCTCACTAAAGGCGTCAAATGTAAGTAGTTTGCCACTCTCCAGGAGATCCCCTAAAGTACTGATACCTGCTTTCAGCCAGGGAGTGAGGTTCAGAGAGGGAATATGCACCCGAAAGGCCTCCAACGGAATACGCTCCGGGGGAAGTTTTGACCAGTGGGTAGGGACTTTTTTCCACACCACTTGGAGAGCACGAACCGTAGCCAAGGGGTGCACCACCCCAATCGGTCCCAGTGCAGTCCCGGCCAAGAGCCTTCCCGGGGCAGCCTCCGGTTCAATCTCTGTCTCCAGTTGAGTCCAGCCCAATGTCTCCTGTCGTCTCCATAGTTCCCCTGTGGCCTCCAGAAGAGTGGCTCTGTGGTATGAGGTGACGTCTGGGACCCCCATGCCTCCCCTTTCAACTTCAGGTACATTACATCTCTGCGGACTCTTGGTCTGCCCCTGCCCATATGAATGAATTTATACGTCGTTGTAATAGAGTCAGCAGTTTGCCTGGGTATCCCAGTGGGACACACCGAAATAAATAAAGTAGTTTTGGGAGCCACAACATTTTGAATGCCTGTATGCGCGCCATCCAAGATAGTAGCGGGAGAGGACTAGTTTCCATCGCCGCTCTCAAGGTTGCCATAAGTTTGGTTAAATTTAGACGCGCCATGTTTCTCGAGGCGCATAGGGTCACTCCCAGGTATGGGATGCCCTCCGGGGCCCAGGCAAAGGTGAATTTGGATGAGAGAGATGTCAATTGCGTCTCTGGGATATTGATGGGTAAGGCCATGGTTTTTCCCATGTTCAATTTATAATAAGATATCCTTGAAAAGTTGTCCAATTCTTTTAATATGGCTGGGATGGAGTTATCTGGGTCAGTGCACGTGATGATTACGTCGTCAGCGTAGAGTCCTATGACATGGTCCTTCTTTCCCACAAGTATGCCCGCAACATCCGGGTTGGCTCTTATCGAGGCTGCCAGGGTTCCATAACAAGGGCGAAGATCAGGGGCGACAGAGGGCACCCCTGTCTTGTCCCATTTGTAATGTTGAAATGGCGGGACAAATATCCCGATGTGGACACCCGAGCTCCCGGAGAAGAGTAAAGCCCCAATATAGCCGCCAAAATTGGTCCAGAAAATCCGAACCTCCCCAGGACCTCTCGCAGGTATCCCCAGTGCACCCTGTCAAACGCCTTTTCCGCGTCAAGAGACAGGAATGCACTGGGGACCCCCCGGTTCTCAACAATCTCCACCAGATCCAGCATCCGCCGGGTGCCATCTCTGGCCTGTCTTCCCCCCACAAAGCCCACCTGATCCGCATCCACCAAAAGTGGGATCACTTTCGACAGTCTAGAGGCCAGTATTCTGGCATATATCTTCACATCCGTGTTAAGTAACGAGATGGGACGATAGCTGTCAGGATTGTCTGGGGGTTTGCCAGGTTTCAAGATGGTGGAGATCGTAGCCTCCAGGTCATCTGTACCCAGCTTCCCCTCTTTTTGCCAATGATGAAACAATCGGAGCAGATAGGGGCCAACCGGGGGGAGAAAGCCCTATAATATTCATTAGCAAATCCGTCCGGTCCCGGAGCAGAGTTGCATTTGAGTGTGTTGATGACATCCGTAACCTCCGAGAGGGTGAATGGCTGGTTCAAAGCGGAGAGAGTTTCAGGGGGGATCGCTGGGAGTTGCACTCCCGCCAGGAAGGCCCGGATGTCCTCCAGAGTGGGTTGCGGTGTCAGGGGATCCCCGGCAAGGTTGTAGAGTTTTGTGTAGAAATCCGCCATGACCTAGGAGAGGGGGGGGGAGGGGAACACACTTAAATAAACTTGAGTATAGTCAGGCCTATAGGGCCTTGACTGGGGGGGGTTGAGGCAGGAAACCACACTCGAGTTTCCCCAGATCTTGACCCGCAGGTGTAGAAGTATCCCCGAGTTCTGACAGTGAGGGGAGGTTTAAGTGTCCAAAACCTGTGCTGGATCTCGACGTGGGGAGTCCGTATGTGTTCCAAAGGAGGGTGTATTAATCCACACAGACCGATTCGGAGTCCTCCGATCCCTTGTCGACCTCAGGTGCATTCTCCAGAACCAGGTCCTTGGGGTCCCTCCGGCGGGGGGCGAGGGGAGTTTGAGACCTGAGCAGATAAGTTCCAGGAGCGTAGAGCCCTGCGTAGCATAGTGGGGGAGGAGAAAGATTGTCTATTGCCTTTATATCGAAAGTTAACAGACACTGGTGTGCCCCATGCATATTGTATGGCTTTCTCCCTCAAGATGAGGCAGCTGGGGGCAAACTCCCTTCTTCTAGCCAGTGTGCCTGGTGAAAGGTCAGGATAGACAGAGGCTTTGGCGAATTGTGAGGGGAGAGAAGGATTGGATCTCATCGCCTGGAGCAGGATGTCTCTCGCCTTAGGATGTAAGAAAGAGATCAGGATATCCCTCGGGACGTCTTTAGGGAGCTTCGTAGGTTTAGGTAACCTGTATGTTTTTTGTAATTCCAATAATGCAGGGTTAGCATCTGGGAGGGCAGCTGATAGAAAGGCTGAGACAGTCATCGGAAGATCCTCACCATCTTGAGGTTCTGCAACTCCTCTTAACTTTACGTTATTCTTACGGAGTCCATCCTCTAGGTGACACAGCGTTGCCTTTACTGAGCCCATCTCCCTGTCAATCATGTCATAGATGTCTGCCAAGTTATTATGTGCCGAAGCATACTCCTCCATCTTGGATTCCACAGTGGTAGTCCTCTCTCCTAAGGCCGCCATTTCAGACTTAATGTCTGCCATCATGGAGCGCATCTCCCCCAGCATCGCGTCCCTCATGGATCCCAGCATATCTCGCATGTTACGTTTTGTGAGAGGGGACTCCTCTCTACTCACATTATTGCCTCGGTGCTCCTGGCGTCTGGGGGATCGAGGGGACCGCGAGGCCCGGGTGGAAGCGCTGGAGGGAGACGCTGGGCTGTTCCCGGCCGGCGCCATCTTGGATCCACTGAGGGGCTCCTGATTGAAGTAATCAGTGAGCTTGTTGGTGGTCTCCCGGCGGCGGGACCCGGTCCTGGGCATGACCGGAGGTTGTGTGAGGTGCTGGGCTGTGGCCTGTCTCAAAGCGGGAGCGGGAGGGCCGCGGTAGTGCCGTGTATTCGGTCCGTGCTGCGGAGCCTCCTCACAATGCGACCGGCGCCATCGGCTGCTGGACACGCCCCCTGTTGTCTGTTTTTCAGTGAAAAGCATGAACTCATCAAGAAGAAGTTGTCTTAACGATCCAGACTCATTCTGTTACATTTGTGGTGAATATACACTGACAAAACATAGAAGAAACATAACAGACTTCGTTAAAAAAGTGTATTTTGCCTATTTTGGGGTTATGCTTGGGGACCAAGACAAGTTTTGGGCACCACACATAGTGTGCAAAGCATGTATCGAATTATTACGAAAATGGAGCAAAGGACAAAGAACAAGCTTCAAATTTGGTGTTCCAATGGTGTGGAGAGAGCAAAAAAATCATCATGATGACTGTTATTTCTGTGCAGTGCAAGTACAAGGATTCAATAAGCATAAGAAACGAAAATGGGAGTATCCTAACATGGAATCTGCAAGAAGGCCTGTCCCTCATTGTGAAGATGTGCCTGTACCTGTGTTTACCATGTTACCTGACCTTCCCCCACCTGATGATGATGATGAAATGCAGGGTATGGAGCTAAGCATTAGTTCTGGAAGTGAACTAGAATATGAAGGAAGTTTCAGAACACCTACGCAATTTACCCAAGGAGAGCTCAACGATCTAATAAGAGACCTCAACCTCTCAAAAAGTGCATCCGAACTTTTAGCTTCAAGGCTAAGTGAAAAAAATTGTCTGACGCCTGGAACTAAAATTACATCTTACAGGACCAGAGAAGAAGCACTTCTTCCATTTTTCTGTGAAGATGACCTACTTGTATATTGTAAGGATATTCCTGGCCTGATGCTGCAAATGGGTTTACAAGTATATCGTCCTGTAGACTGGAGGCTTTTCATAGATAGTTCTAAAAGGAGTTTGAAATGTGTTTTGTTGAACAATGGCAATCAGTGTGCATCTCTTCCAGTAGCTCACTCAACTAAACTTGCAGAACAATACCAAAATGTCAAAATGGTCTTGGAGAAACTGTGCTACCATGAACATTCGTGGCTGATATGTGTTGATTTAAAAATGGTCAACTTTTTACTTGGACAGCAAAGTGGATACACAAAGTATCCTTGCTTCATCTGCATGTGGGATAGTAGAGCAAAACATCAGCACTGGGAGAAACTGAATTGGCCTCCAAGGGACACCTTGACAGTAGGAGCATCAAACATAGTGAACGAGCCTTTGGTGGACAGGGAAAAAATCATTCTACCACCACTTCACATAAAGTTAGGATTAATGAAGCAGTTCGTCAAGGCATTAGACAAAGATGGTAATTGCTTCATGTACATCTGCAGATCTTTCCCTGGTCTTAGTAGCGAAAAACTGAAGGCAGGAATCTTTGATGGTCCTCAAATTCGGAAACTCATTAAAGATTCAAATTTTCCTAAGGAAATGAATGACATTGAAGCTGCTGCATGGTGTAGTTTTGTGTTGGTAGTGAAGAACTTCTTGGGAAATCAAAAGGCAGACAATTATGAAGAACTGGTACAAAACATGCTATTGAGATTTAGAAATCTGGGTGTACACATGAGCATTAAATTGCATTATCTTCACAGTCACTTGGACAGATTTCCAGAAAACCTTGGAGATTTTAGCGAAGAACAAGGGGAGAGATTTCATCAGGATATTATGGTGATGGAGGAAAGGTACCAAGGCAGATGGGACAGACATATGATGGCTGATTACTGCTGGAATCTACAGCGTGACTGCCCCAATAGCTCACGTAGAAGGAAATCATATAAAAAGCGCTTTTCCAGCGATTAAATGTCTATCTTTCATGTCTTGTTCATTTTTGAAGATTACTTTCTAAAACTAGTTAAAATAAACTAAAATCAACATTTACTTTGTTAAATTTATTGTATTCATGACAATATCAATAAAGTTAATGCGCGTGTAGCAAAAAACGTCTTTTTTTTTTTACACATTTTACGAAAAATCTCAAAAACTTGAGCCAATCTGGCAAAACTGATGACATATTCAGAATCAGCACCCCAAAGTTACCCTAAATTCAATGAAATATCTTTGGCACCAAAAATGCTGTTGACCAGTGTTATACTAAGATGGCTGCGTCTGCTGCACAGTCTCCACATGCTGAGCCTGGGGAGATAGAATCTATGTGCACAGCCCTGCACTCACCGAAGGAAGCTGGACTGAACTGCAGGACCCTGGCCACTAAATGGGGAGACCTGCACACTGAGGCACCTAACAGAGTGCAGCCACAAGTGAGGTATGCAGACGGGGACATTATGGAGGGAGAGGAGGTGGCCAGCAAACACATGCTGGCAGCAGACACTCTGTGTAATGGAGCAGCTGGGACGGGGGACATGAGAGAACACAGTACAAGTGCTGCTGGTGGAGTACTACCTCAAACTTGGGGCAATATAATGCAATTTGAGCACCCTGCAAGCCCTGTAGCGGACAGTGCACCCTGTGCCCCCCTGCAGCCTGGTGGGACACAGTACCAGAGACCACCACCCATGGTGGGGGCGCTATCCTTTACACAGTCATATAATAGTAATATCACTGGGGTGCCCCTATGTGAATTGTCCCTATCTGCGACATCCAGTGCCGGTGATAAGAGAGCACAATCTTTGCCTGCTCAAGCCTCTGCCTGACTTCTGACACTGCAACCCACGAGTCCCCGATCCCAAAAGCAGACATGTGGGAGTCCTTTAAGGCACGCATTATGAATATTCCCACCAAAGAGGAAATGTCAAATTTTATTTCTAAGGTAGTAGCCTCCCTTAAGTCTGAAACGGCTGCGATACGCAGTGAGTTCCAGGTGCTCTCTGGTAGGGTCTCTCAGACAGACATCACCGTTGAAGATTTAACTAGACGGGTTAAAGCACTCGAGGATACGGTGTCACTTCAACAATCCCAACAGGAAGCCTTCCTAGATTCAATGGAGGACCTTGAAAATCGCGAGCATCGACAAACCATCCGGGTCCGCGGTGTTCCGGAAACGGTATCCCCGTCTGAGTTGAGTGCCACCATGCAGAGTCTGTTCAATTCCATAAGAAATGCTCCGACTGACTCCATCATCGACTTTGACAGAGCCCTTCGGTCCCTAGGCCCCCTTCCTCCAGAAGGGGCTTTACCCCGAGACATCATTTGCAGATTCAATAAGTACCAGATTAAGGAGGAGGTCCTCAGTAAGGTGAGAAGGTGCGAGGAGATCTGTTTTCAGGGATGCCGACTGCAATTACTTGCTGATCTTTCCAGGAGGACCCTCCAGAAGCGGAGAGCATTGCGACCCCTTTTAGAGCTGTTGCGACAAAATCGCCTGGCATACTCCTGGGGTTACTCTTTTCGCCTACAGGTTCGACGGGAGGGCCTGCTGACCTCCCTCACTCATCCGAGGGAACTGCAGGGGTTTCTCCAGGCTCTTAACATCCCTGACCCGGGTCTCCACTTCCCGGACTGGCCGACCTCCTCATTTGATGGCTTATTTCAATCGGCACCTCGAAATGCAAGGAATCCGAGAAGGAAGAGGAATGGGAGGAACAGGAACCGATGGAGACGCAGACTCAGTGAGGAAAGCCGGAGTCAAGAGGGCTGACTTTGTAATCCACACGTGAATTTTTTTGCATTTCCTTTTTGATATGCCTTATAGCGCTCCCCTGCAGGGAAGATCGCCCCTTCTGCTACAATTCTTGCGAGGCTTTTATTTGAGTCCCCTATCCTCTCTTTCCCCCCCCCCCCTTTTTTTTTTTTCTGTCTCTTCCCCTTTATATATCCCTTTCTCTATTTCATACCCTCCCTTCCCTTCTATTCCCATTCCCCTCCCTTGCCTATCCTTTCCTACCCCTTTATTCCTGCTTTCCCTCCTGAACCCCCCTCCTAAACCCTTCCTTCAATTAATGTTACCTCTGAAGTTATGCTATGTAATAACGAGGGGCGCTCTCTCCATCATACAATAGGGCTTTCCTGTACGTTTTATATTTGTGTTAATTATGCCCTACTACAGGGAGCCTGAAATAGCCAGGTTGTTGATATATAGTTGATGTGACTTATTTTTTTTTTAGGTTGATGGCCGGGGGGACATTTCCCTTGAGTCTAGTGAAATTTATTGCTCTTGTGTTTATTTTGACTAGGGTTAATACACCCTATAGTTTGAATTTATAACTGTTTCCCTTCCATTGAGAAAGGATACCTCCCAGGGGGATGCTGCACTCTCCTTTTGAGTGTAGTTCTTCTGTAAAGAACTTACCCCAATTTGAGTGTTAATCAGGCTAGACGGTCCACTGGATTTCCCCTCTCTCCTTCCTTCCTACTCTCATCTCTTTCTTCTTTTCCTCAGAGGAGTCGCAGGTTGTAACCTCTGCGAGGCCCATCAAGGGATAGCCTCCTGGGTGCGAAATGGCTGGAGGATCCTTGAAGATAGGATCCCTAAACGTTCGGGGTTTTAACACCCCCCAGAAAAGGCAACATGTCATCTCTGACATGCAAAGGAAAGGTGTGCAGGTGATTTTCCTCCAGGAAACACATTTTAAGGAGGGCCACGTCCCCTCTTTTAGAGGGGGACACTACTCGGAATGGATCCATTGTACGAACCCCGAGTCCAGAACTAAGGGAGTCTCAATAGCCCTACATAAAAACTTGCCTTATAAACTTCTGGACTCGGTGATCGACAAAGGGGGAAGATACATTTTTCTCAAGGTATTGATGGCGGGAACCCCATTGACTCTGGTCAATTGGTATCTCCCCAACAGGGAGCAGACGAGGGTCTGTAGATCCCTCTTGACAAAATTGGCAGATTTTGCTGAAGGCCAGGTTGCCAATAGAGGTGACTTTAATTTTGTTCTAGATCCACTCCTGGATTCTTCATCTGGTAGGGGGACGGCTCCACACAAACGTATAATAGCTCTCCGGAAAATTTTACACAAACTCCAGTTGGTTGACATCTGGAGGATCCTTAACCCTTCAGTTAAGGACTACACTTTCTTTTCTGCTCGTATAGCTGTATAGATTTATTTCTTGTCATCCAGGAGATCCTATCTTGGACACCTAAAACATCTATTGGTAACATTGTCTTGTCAGATCATAGCCCCATTTTCCTGTCTATGGAGTTGCCAGGTCTGACTAAAAAAGAAGGGTCCTGGAGATTGAATAGCCACCTCTTAACTGATGCGTCCTGTCTGGCTGACCTGAAGTCAGACATTAACACGTTCTCTCAGACACATATATCAGATCAGACCTCCCCGACCATCAAATGGGAGGCCCTTAAGTGTATCCTCCGGGGTACGTTAATCAAACATGGGGCGAGACTAAAGAAACGTCGGTCCGAACAGTTGAACACACTGGTATCCCAGATCAATAGTTTGGAGAGGACACATAAGTCTACCCATAATCACGAGGTTTTGATAGACCTAACTTCGAAAAGAGTGGAGCTGAGAAATCTCTTGGACAGCAAATACGAAAGGCACAAGGAACGTTCTAGGGTTTTTTTTTTTATAAGAAGGCCAAGTACTGTGGGCGACCCTTGGCTAGATTGTTGCACCCTCGAGGAGGTCCCACTTACATCCCCTCTATTAAGACTCCCTCGGGTCGAGTAGTCCATAGCACCGAGGAAATATCGAACGTGTTTCAGACGTTCTATGCTGACCTATACGGCCTGAGGGGTAAATTTTTTGACATGGACCCTGAGGCCCTGCGATCTAAAATTGGGTCGTATATTGAGAGGGTAAATATACCTTCTTTGTCTGAGGAAGACGTGGCTTCCCTAGAGGAAGACATCACGGTGGAGGAACTGACTAATGCGGTTAAGATGTCCCAGATGGCGAAAAGTTCGGGACCTAACGGCTACACACCCATGTTTTATAAGACCATGCTCGGTGACTTGCTGCCTCACATGCTCTCTTCATTTAAGGCGCTTCTGGGAGGAGATGCTTTTCCCCCACAGGCATTGGAGGCACACATTTGTGTGATCCCCAAGCCGAACAAGAATCTCCTAGAGGCAGCGAGTTACCGCCCCATTTCTTTGATTAATGTGATTGTTAAGCTGTTTGCCAAGATATTGGCTGATAGGCTTTCAACGAGACTCCCCTCCATCATTCACCTTGACCAAGTGGGCTTTGTTAGGGGCCGAGAGGCGCGGGACAACATCATTAGATCCTTTCTTCTTATTGAGAAGGCTAAGATGTGGAAGTCCCCTCTTTGTCTGCTTTCTGTCGATGCAGAAAAGGCCTTTGACAGGGTCCACTGGGGTTTCCTCTGGGAGGCACTGAGACACATTGGCCTAGGCAGTAAATTCATGAACGGGGTTTCCTCACTGTATTCTAACCCATCCGCAAAGGTGCGTGTTAACGACGGCTTGTCTGGCTCGTTCCTGATTGGAAATGGGACCAGACAGGGGTGCCCGCTATCTCCCCTGCTCTATGTTATTGTCATGGAGCATTTAGCTAAAGCTATAAGGGACAATGGCGAAATACACGGGATCCTGGTGGGGAATACCCATCATAAGACAGCATTATTTGCGGATAACGTTCTTATGTACGTGACTCGCCCGTCAGTGACCTTCCCCGCTCTGCTGGGAGAGTTCAAATTGTTTGGAGGCCTTAGCAACTTTAAAGTGAACTACTCAAAGTCTGAGGCGATGAATGTCTCCCTGCCTTCCGCTGAGGCGTTCTCCTTATCCAAGGGGTTCCCTTTTCGCTGGAGGCCGGGCCACATATCATATCTGGGAATTAATCTGCCCGCTTATTTGTCCAGGGTCTTCCAGCTAAATCATAAAATTATTTTAGACAAAGTGGGGGTCTTGTTGGAGTCCTATAAATCTCTAAAGTTGTCTTGGCTGGGGAGAATCCACGCTGTATCGATGGACATCTTGCCACGTTTTTTGTACATTTTCCAAGCCGCACCGGTATGGCCACGGGGCGCATACTTCCATACTATCCGTACTCTCATCTCCAGGTTTGTCTGGAATGGTACAAGGCCAAGAGTGAGCGTCAAGGTCTTGACTGCACAGACGAAGTTGGGAGGAATGGGTTTGCCGGACTTGCGGAGGTATTGCCTGTCCGCTGTATTGGTCCAATTGCTTGACTGGAATTTCAGAGCGGCTACCAAGCAATGGGTTCAGATAGAGCAGGCGGACATGCAGATACCCCTATGTTATCCACAATGGATCCCCTCTGAGGCATTGACTCGGGCCACCTAACTATTCTGACCACCGAGGCACTGAAGGCTTGGCGTGTAGCATGGGGGAAGCTGGCTAAGACACATACCACCAGTTATCCATTGTTTTGCAATCCGGCCTTTCTCCCGGGGGTGACCCAACAAAAGCTATTGTTATGGCGGGCTGATGAAGATACCCAAATCGGTCAGCTCCTACGGGCGGGGGAGCTCCCCTCTTTTAATGACCTGCAAGTCTCTTCACCGGAGGTAAAACTGAAGTGGTGTGAGTACCTTCAGATAAGGTCTTACATGAACTCTCTGACACTCCGGAGAGGCCCCGATGTCGCCCTGTCTCCCCTAGAGGCGATCTTTGCTGCCACCCAAGCACCCTGTAGAGGGATTTCAGCTATCTGCTCTATTCTATCGAGGGCATCAGACGCGGAAACTCATGGGATATAGGAGGGCCTGGGAGTCGGAACTCGGAAGGGTTGTCTCGACACAGGATTGGGAGAAGTGTTTTTTGATGGCTCGGAAATTCTCAGGGTTATGTGAGGCATTAGAAAAATGCTACAAGATACGCCTTAGGTGGTACCTCACACCAGACAGGTTGCATCGGAAGAAACTTCCATCTCTCCCCTTTGTTGGAGATGCGACGCAGAGGTTGGTTCTTTGATCCATATTTGGTGGAGCTGCCCCCTGATCTAAGAATTCTGGTCTGCAGTTTTTCGGAACTATAACATAGTAATGGGTAGGAGTTTAAAGGGGTCTGCTGAAATGGCCTTACTCTCTCTGCTCCCTGGATCCTGGAAGACCCAAAAGAAGGATATCCTTCGGTTCTGCCTCAGTGCTGCGAGAAATGTGATCCCTCGTCATTGGAGGGACCAGGCACCCCCTACGATTTTGGAGTGGTACTCAGAAATGGAGCCCTTCGTAGATTTGAGGAGCTTTCAGCTGCGTCCTCCCAAACTCAATCTGTCTATGTAACTACTTGGACAGAATGGATCCTCTTTAGAGATGCCCCTAATTTTAGAGATATATTCTCTTGTGGGTGAATCGCCTGTGCACTACCTGAAATATGCTAGTTTCACCCTCCTAACCTGCGACTCCCTAGACGTACAGTTCTCGTCTTCTTTGCTCTTCCTTCTCACTTCTATACTTCTCTCAATTCCCTTTTCTCGCTTTCAAGCCTTTTCTCTTCTCTAGATCTTATTTTTTTTGGATCAACTTTCTTCCACCCCCCAACCCCCTTCCCAAATCCAGTGGACGGCCAGGAGCCGTTTCATCTAATTTACTGTAATTAGACCATAGTATTATTTCACTCTGATCTCCTGTTGAGATCTAGGGACCTCCCCGTTCTGTTCCCTTTGGAACAGGGAGGGGTCCCACCTATTACTTTGATGTGAAGTTTGTAGTAGCCATGGTGACATCGTTCTTTTCGACTGCACCAGGAGGCTTCAGCCTGATTTGAACTATATTATGATGTAATATTGATATGTTATACTTTGAGCTTAATAACTTTTGCTCAATACGTTATATGTATGTTTAAGTTAAAAACTTTAATAAAAATATATTTACAAAAAAAAAAAAGATTTCTGAATAGGCACTAATACTAATAGGAATTATTAACTATTTATTGCCATAACATCTCCCTTCAAGACGAACCAGTATTTCTCAAGCAACTTCTGAATAGTCTAGGCTGACAATATGTTGTTATTAAACCCCATTTTGTACAGTTAGAGGTCCTTTCCCTCCTTTTATCATTAATGGGCATGTCCGTCCTTGATTCGATACATGAGCTTTGTGTAAGCTTCAAAGTTTTTTTATAGGCATCATAGAGCAATTTTTTAGGGTACCCTTTCTCCAAAAACCGTTTCTCAAATATTTTTGATTCGTTTAAGAAGTCAACATCCCTTGAACAGTTTTTTCGTACCCTAAGGTATTGACCATATGGTACATTTCGGATCCAGCTAGGGAGGTGCCCACTATCAAACCAGAGGTAACTGTTCACATCCACCGGCTTGAAGTGGGTAGATGTAGTCAACCTCCCCATCTGGTCCACATGGATCCGCTAATCCAAATATTGTAGGAATTTTCTTGAATATGATGCTGTGACGGACAAACCCCAATCATTATTGTTCAATTCCTCCACAAATTTTACAGCATCATCTAATTGTCCACTCCATACAAAAAGTAAATCATCAATATAATGACGATACATCATTATATGTTTTTGTATTCTTAAGGACTGCGCAATGGAGATGGATTCAAACGCACCCATAAACAGATTTGCGTAACTGGGTGCGAATCTCATCCCCATTGTGCAGCCTCTGGTATGTCTATAGAACCTCCCCTCAAAAGTGAACACATTGTTCTCTAATATGAATTTAATACTCCTCAAAAGAAAATCCTTCTGTTGTATGGGTGAACTATCACCTCCTCTCAATGTTTCTTCCACCGCTTTCAAACCCAGGTCATGTGAGATGTTATTATATAAGGAACCAACATCCATTGAGATGAGTAAACAGTTTTCTATCGGTGGTAACCCTAATAACTCTTTGATTAGTTGAGTCGAATCCTTGAGGTAGGATACCAACTTTAACACATGACTCTGCAAAAAAAGATCCACATAGTGGGAAAGATTGCATGTTATGGAACCAACCCCAGAAATAATTGGGCGACCTGGTGGATTTGTTGGATCTTCGTGTACTTTCAGTAGAAAGTAAAAATATGGTACCCTATACTGGGGAATGTCCAGAAACCGTTTCTCTTTTTTATTTAAAAGCCCTTTTGAATATGCTTCCTTAATCATAGCATTATACTTTAAGAATATGGCCACTGATGGATCATGATCCAACAATTCATAATAACATGGGTCTTCCAGTATCCTTTTCCCTTCCTTACTGTACCAACTGCTATTCATTACCACTATCCCACCGCCTTTATCGGCCTTCTTTATTATTATTATATTTGTATTTTCTCTTAGGGATGTTATGGCTTTCCTTTCCCTCAATGTAAGATTATCCTTCCTTCAGGGATGGTTAATTGATCTCATATCTTTGAGGATTAGTTGTTGGAAGGTCTCCAAACGTGATCCTTTATGGTGTATTGGATAAAATTACTTTTATTATTCTTTGGATCCACATGTTTTGCAT